>JACGAQ010000337.1:0-167669 GCA_014119065.1 Orius insidiosus | reverse complement strand
TTTTCTCTTTCTATTAGGTGTACAAAATGAAACTCAGCCAGGGTAATTTGAATTTTGTAGATTTTAGCCGAGTTTCATTTTGTACACCTAGTGTTCATTTTTTCAAAATTTTAAATTTTTAGGCGTTAAAGTCCATCAAAAGTTGACCTTCTCCGTGTAAGAAGGTTATTGAAGTATAACCATTAAGGTTAATTTTTAAAGGCTTGTAAATCGTAAACCGTTACAGATATTGAAAAAATGCACAAAATAAAATCTGTTGGAAATTCAATTCTCTTTCATTTTTATTCTATTCATTTTTTCTCTAGGACGCACTGTTTTCAAGATAAATTTATTTAAAAAAATTATTTTCCGAAAATGGTGCATCCTAGAAAAAAATAATTAAGTACAAATTTATAGAGAATATTAAATTTCCTACAATTTTTTTTATTAGGTGTACAAAATGAAACTCAGCCACAGGGTAAATTTGAATTTTGTAGATTTTAGCCGAGTTTCATTTTGTACACCTAGTAGTTCATTTTTTCAAAATTTTAAACATTTTAGGCGTTAAAGTCCACCAAAAGTTGACCTTCTCCGTGTAAGAAGGTTATTGAAGTATAACCATTGAAGGTTAATTTTTAAAGGCTTGTAAATCGTAAACCGTTACAGATATTGAAAAATGCACTAAATAAAATCTGTTGGAAATTCAATTCTCTTTCATTTTATTTTTTTTTTTCTCTAGGACGCACTGTTTTCAAGATAAATTTATTTAAAAAAAAAATTATTTTCCGAAAATGGTGCATCCTAGAAAAAAATAATTAAGTACAAATTTATAGAGAATTTAATTTCCTACAATTTTTGTACACCTAATATTTTCTTTCTACACTAAGATTTTTAGAATGGGTAAATTTTACCCTTTAGGGAAAAAAAAATCTCACGAACTGGGATCCGAACCCCAAACCTGTTGTAGAAATTGATAGGTCCTGGGCTCAAATCTCAGTTAGTGGGAATCTCGCTTTAACATTTTTTTTTTTAAGATTTACACCGTTCTGAAAGAAGCATCCCAGTTCGTGCTCGAGGATCGACTGGCCGGAAAACGTTCGGGAAAGCGGATGTATGGCCCATTGCAGCTCAAAGGATGAAAACTGGCAAATGCCACGGTGACCTCTGCCACTGTTCCCGACGTTAATTAAAACCATTCCGAAAATAAACAGCTCGAGATTACAAAACTTTTTATTTTTCAAAGAATCCAGAAGCCACTTGTGAGCAATTAATCAGCCAGTAAACATCTGCAGGATTTAATTAATCGTTCAACTTAAAAACACGATATGACGTTGAACTGAACAAGTTACTCCTTGATAGTTTATTAATCAGATTTTTTTCCCCTTCTCAACTTTAGACAATATTTCCCATCACGCTACATAAATCTTCACGAAATCAGATTTTTTAAAAAAGGAAATATATTTTTTCCAACATAAAAACCCGACGGAGGCGTTTCTTTATGTTTTTTCGATTCGTCGGGAATCGTCAGGTGATTAGGAAGTCTGTTTATGGCTTTAGAGGAGCAGTATTTAAGTCCGGCGAGGGAGAGACCGCCACTTACATTGGAAATTCAATGTAATGTTCAACGCTTAAGAGACTTCCACTTCCCTTGGATACACTCCAGTAAATCTTCGCGCAGAAAAGGGAGAACGAAGTCGGGTGTTGTTTGTCCTTTTTTTTCTTTTTTCAAAAAGAGACCGTAAAGACTCGGACAGGAGGAAAACATTCTATGAAAACATACGATTAGTGCTAGAAAGACCTTTTAAAACTTGTTCGAGGAGATGCGACTGGGAATTCTATGTAAAATTTACTCCAAGGATAAAAATTCAAGGATCTTTTTTCTCAGAAAAGACATTTTAGGTATCGTTTCTGATGCTGAAAGTTGAAAACATGGTTTAGCGTTTTGCCTTTGATAAGTAGGACAAATGTTACTCGAAGAAATTATTGTTGGTTTTGAGCCTAACAAAGGATTTCGATTGCGGGCTGAATAAGTGGAGACCATAAAGGAGCCGAATGTGGGGACGGAGAAGGCGGAATTCAAATTCCGTACAAAGGGCGTTTATATGTGAGAAAGCTGTTTACATATAAAGGATGTACTTATGAGGGCCCTTTCTATCGTACGATGTTTAAAGGTGTGCCCTCCCTTTAATGAAAGGAAGAATGGTAAAACGGGAGGCGGTCTCTCTTTAATTCCGCGCACTCCGAAAACAATTACAGTATTTCACGTGGGCACTACTTAGAGAGGAGCTACCAGAAACTACAATGGCCTCTAAATCTTTCCGGTAAAACAGACATGAACCCACCCCCAAAACTCGAGATTTCACAAAGAAAACAATAAAATTTTAGCGATCGTTTGGAGTGTTGAAAAGTTTTGTTAATGTATGAGAAGAAAAACAATTAGTTATGAATTAGTAATGAAGCTATTATTGTAAATCATAAAAAAAGGCGTATAAATACAACGTTGGTAGGAAACGCAGGTACGCGATTAAAACGTGGGCCCATCTTTCATCCGACTGATTTGCATAACACAGCGGGGACAAGGGATGCCGGTAATATTCGTGAAAGGAACCTCTTAAAAGGGAAGGCGGGGAAAGAATCTTTACGGCCCCGGGAAACAAGGATGAATAGCTGGCAATAAAGTAAGGATGTAAAATTGAGTGAGCTGATGGAAAGGTTCGGAGGGGAATTGCAAATCTTGCGACACCTTCGTAAATGGGTAATTCATTAGATCCGAGGGAACTCCCTTCGTTACCATTACAACACCTACTCGGATACATTAAAACAGATTTTTTTAAAAGTTCCCCCTCGCTTTTCTGAATTCGTTTGCTTTAATTAGACTCTAAAAAACGTTAATAAAGAATCAGTTTTTCTAAAGAATGATTTTTAGCAATATTGTCATTACCAAAGGTCCAAATGACCTTAAAACTGTCAATTCTCGGCTAAAAATTGTGAACTCTTCCTTATTTCTACTGATTTAAAGTATTCCACGTCAAAAAAGCGAAATACGCCATAATTTAGATGTAAAGGTTTCTTTTGTCCAAATTTGAGGAAAACGATAGAAAACGTCGTCTAAAAAAGAAGAAAAGCTTTGAAAACAAGTAAAAACGTAGCAAAAGACCGTGAAAAAAAGGGTTGTTACTAGAGCTAAAGAGCGTCCTAAAATAGGAGCAACTGCGCCTGCATCCTGAATGGTGCTTTTGCCCCCCTATTGCAAGATGTCCGAAGAAGAAGGGCTCTCTAGCCAAGGCCCAAGGTGGACGTAGGGATGGGCGATATATAAAAATATCGATATATCGGAACAAATATATCGATACGTCGGAGAAAAGTGTTATCTAGGAAACCTCGACCTTTATTAATATTGGACTTTAATGCGCTAAAAATTGACAAATATGCAATATGCAAGCTAATAATTCCGACGATTAAACTAAAAAAAGTAGTTCTGGAGCCTTGAATATCGAGGAAAAATACTAAAAATCCGGTGATATGGGTTTTTTGGTGAAAAATTCCATTGAAAGTTATTCTTGACCAGAACACCAGAAAATGCAGTTAAATTGTTTTTTCTAAGATAAAAACTGTGAAAAATGCCTTAAAAGGCAATGTTTGGTCAAAATGCCTTAAAAAAGGCGATTTTTTGGTCAATAATGCCTTAAAAAGGCGATTTTTTGGTCAATATGCCTTAAAAAAGGCGATTTTGGTCAATAATGCTAAAAAGGCGATTTTTGGTCAATAATGCCTTAAAAAGGCGATTTTTTGGTCAATAATGCCTTTAAAAAAGGCGATTTTTGGTAAAACGAATATTTTACAGGCATTTTTTCAAATAAAAAAAAAATAAAAAAAGGCGAATTTCAAAAGGCGTTTGTTTAATGCCATAAAAAGGCGATTTTGGTCAATAATACCTCGGTCAATAATCTCAAGCTCTCTGGTTATCTTTTTCTGGTATGGGAACTTCGATCATTGAGTGCTCTTTTCTGTATATGGCTAGAAAATTAAAGGTAACCTCTGTAATGAATCCTTTAAACGAGTTAGGCTGTTGTAAAAGAAGGAATAGTGCAACTTCTCCTCACGTTAGGCGTACGTGGGGGGATTCGATCGGGGCCCCTTTACCAAACTCGTTCTGACAGCGCAATTTGTCTTCCGATCAAACATGGTTACATCTTAACCCTTGTTGATATACCGACTCGAATGTTAAGCCTCAAGGGCGTTCTAATAAAGAGAGAGAGAAAAATTGTCTAATATTGTTGTAATGGTTATTACGTGGCGATTACCTTTTCTCGAGAGGCGGCGAGGACTGAGATGGATAGTGGGACTACAGGTGGCTCGGGGTTACCATTGTTCACGGTTAAGGTCACAAATCAAAGTCAACCGGTATGACAGAGAGGAGGCCGCGGACTTCCAATTATTTATTTACGCATGATCTCTTCTATTGTCCGTCTCCCGCGAGAAGGGGAGCGCCGAACGTGAGGATCGTAACGTTCTACCCAAACGTTTATCATCCGTTGCGACAAAGGATGATTTTTCGTCTTGACTTGACGATATTCCTGACATATTTACGGCCTACCTCAACTCGTAAATTCTTATCTCGGATCTCCTCTTTTCAATTAATCATCGATAACTCAAACTTGCGTGTGAATATAACAGCATAAATAATAAGTAGAGAGAAAAAACTATAAGCACCTGCACCGATTATCGATACAAGCCGCAGGCATAATGTCATGCCCTACTGGTATTACGGCGTAATTTACGAACAAAGCGGTATCCTTCCTTGCGTAAAGTTAAAATTTTCAAAAAACTATCTGAAGAAGTTTTTTCTTCCGATTTTGGTGAACAAAAAATAAGAGCAAACATCTTTCAATGGGGTTTTTTGTGTGCACTTTTTAATGTTGAAAGTGAACTTTATAATACTTGCGCACTGAGTACCCTCTTGACGTTCATTACTCTTATGCAGTTCTTCTTGAGAGGGGCGGCCATTTCGAAAAACGAGGTGGGGTTGCATTAGTAATAGGGGTGAGATGAGAGAGGATATAAAAAAGGGTGTGCAGCCATGCGAAATAGAAGACTTACAATAGTCACCCTTGGCTACAGCATTGTCAAAAGCGCCTTTCCTAGTGACACGCCTTTTGCACAATCGCCATTTTGTTTTCTAAAAAAGAGTTCTTTGATCTTCACGATTTCAATGGTTTCGCCGAACAGGAAGCCTCTTCACGGACGTCTCGAATTACTTCCGCTTTGAACGTAGAACAAAGATTCTCGCATTGATTGATAGTTGTGCACGTACTTTCGACCCCCCTTTTCTTCCCGTGATGGGGGAGTTTCGGACTAACAAATCTACGGGGTAAGAGACTAGGCATGATGTGAATGTAGAAACCAACCCTCTCGGAAAGGGACTATTTGTCAACCGAATCTCGAGCCCTGAAACCGAATTACATCCACATCCCTGAATCGGCTAAATATTCAACGTGTGACGCTTCCGCCGTAACTAGAATATAAATGAACATCCCTTCCCCGAAAACAATTAAAAAATTCCATATTACACTCTGGTTGATCAGGACAACATTGTTAAATGTTGCATTTCATTACTCAGTCGTTCAACTCGCTGAATCTCAATGTTCACACGTTTTCAGTAGCAGACGCAGAGGAACTCCATGGAAAGCGCCAAATGAAAATCGTATATAGGAAAAAAGACCGGCAGAAACGCCAAAGAGGTTATTTCTCGGCAGAAACGCCAAAAGAGGTTATTTCTAGGCAGAAACGCCAAAAGAGGTTTTTTATCGGCAGAAACGCCAAAGGAGGTTATTTTCGGCAGAAACGCCAAAAGAGGTTATTTCTCGGCAGAAACGCCAAAAGAGGTTATTTCTCGGCAGAAACGCCAAAAGAGGTTTTTTCTCGGCAGAAACGCCAAAAGAGGTTATTTCTCGGCAGAAACGCCAAAAGAGGTTATTTCTCGGCAGAAACGCCAAAAGAGGTTATATCTCGGCAGAAACGCCAAAAGAGGTTATTTCTCGGCAGAAACGCCAAAGGAGGTTATTTCTCGGCAGAAACGCCAAAAGAGTTTATTTCTCGGCAGAAACGCCAAAGGAGGTTATTCTCGGCGGAAACGCCAAAGAGGTTATTTCTCGGCAGAAACGCCAAAGGAGGTTATTTCTCGGCGGAAACGCCAAAAGAGGTTATTTCTCGGCAGAAACGCCAAAGAGGTTATTTCTCGGCTGAAACGCCAAAAGAGGTTATTTCTCGGCAGAAACGCCAAAGAGGTTATTTTCGGCAGAAAGAAGTGGGAATACGCCGAAATTGGCAGAAGGAACTAGAATACCGCAAAAAATGGGTGTATTACCGTAGAAGCATCCGTAGAAAAAATATCTCTGCAGAAACACAGAAAAACGCCTAACAGGTTATTTCTCGGCAGAAAGAAGTGGGAATACGCCGAAATTGGCAGAAGGAACTAGAATACCGCAAAAAATGGGTGTATTACCGTTGAAGCATCCGTAGAAAAAAATTATTTCCTGCAGAAACGCAGAAAAACGCCTAACAGGTTTTCTCGGCAGAAAGAAGAGGGAATACGCCGAAATTGGCAGAAGGAACTAGAATACCGCAAAAAATGGGTGTATTACCGTAGAAGCATCCGTAGAAAAAAATGTATTTCCTGCAGAAACACAGAAAAACGCCTAACAGGTTATTCTCGGCAGAAAGAAGAGGGAATACGCCGAAATTGGCAGAAGGAACTAGAATACCGCAAAAAATGGGTGTATTACCGTAGAACATCCGTAGAAAAAAATGTATCTCCTACAGAAAACAGAGAAAAACGCCTAACAGATATTTCTCGACAGAAAGTGATTATAATGGGAATTAAATGAGGCCAGTCCACTCCTGTGTCGATGCTTTCTTGGAATCTGTAGAATCTAGCGAAGTAATGACATCTTTAAAATCAGATGCGCGGCTCCTTTTAATTATATTACTGTTTATTAAAACTTTGTCTATTAATAACAATTACATAAAGTTAGAATATTGATATTTATGTTCTAATTAACGCCCGGAGCATCTGTGGAGATGAGGGGACCCCTTTAAGTTCCAACAGTTGCCGCAACCTGCTTCTAATCCCGGTAATTTAAGCCTACGTTTCATGAAGCACATTAACATATTAACATGTCAAATGTTCGCCATATTGGAAGAATGGAAAGTATCACTGAAACCTAATTGACTTATTTAAAAGGTTTCATCGATCCAACGAAAAAAGTTTTCTTTTTTTTTTTCAAACTTGTTCAATAAAACTTTAATCGTTTCGCCCTTATTAGCCGATTCACGATTTAAATATTGGACGCGTTTCGGAAGGAAAAAAGAGAGAGAGGGAAAAAAAGCAGCAGCGATCAATCATGGGAGAAAGAAAATAACCCGTAGGGGAACCCGAGAGTATGACAAGTTAATAATGCTGTATAATGTGACTTGGATGAAGACATTAAGGACTTTTTTTATATTGAACATTGTATAACTTCCTTTATTCAAACTTAGCGAAGCATTTAGAGTTCAGGTGGGAGTGCAGATAAACGAAGATGTCGATTTAAGTTTGTCAATAGAGGAAACTACTTTAAACTGTTTATTTGGATGTGTTAAAAGTTGGGACGTTAAGAAAATGGTAGGCGATGAAAGGATTTCAAGGGCTGTCACATCTTTCAGCCGTTTTTCTTCTCTCTTTCTCTCATCTTGATAAGGCGATCCTCGCGCGGAGTTAATGAAGACCTCTCCCGGAAAGTGAACCCCACCTCCCTAAGACCCCTTCTGTTTTTCAAAGGGCGTAATAAACTCATTTTCACACCCAATGACACGTTTGGACGAAAGGCCTTCGTGTTTTCTTACGCTCACGCGAACGACTTTGATAAAATTAAAAAATCGATTTTAACGTCTCTATCGAACCTTTAAAAAAAGTTGGGGTAAGAAAACGCATGGCCGATGGGTAATAGATGTCCAGTGTTCCGGAAACTAATTTTCTAGTTGACAAAATCCCTTCTCTATCCACCTCGAAAACGTCATTGTTCTTCCCCACAGTTTCACCATGAATCGATACCAGCTAAAAATGATCCTCGACTTTTGACGTAATTAGCTCCTAGGTGATCAGAGTGACTAATTAGTCATCTCCTATGTGGTGGCAAGTTTGGTCATTAGCAAAGACGAGAATAGGTCCGGGGAATCCGCTTAGATCCACTAATGAGTCCTGAGCAAAACATCCGAGACTCTCACCCAATTACAGTGAGGGAGAAAAAAATAATAGTTATGACGTCACTTGATTTAATTTACGTCACTTCTGACACTTGTGCTACTTGGCAAACGGAAAACTAGGGCGCTGGGAATTTAATGGCTTCTGGCGTTCGCTTATTCAATAACGTACAACCCTCCGAACCTGTCAGCGTTTATAACCATAATATCAACAATCACCATTTCCAGGCGCATTATCGTAAAAATTCCAACCTTAATGAAACCTCCAGTATGTGGAATGCGCATCATGGTGATCTTGATGACGTCATTGTGGCAAACCAATCAGCTTCAGACATTCAAGATTGTGGGACAAAACAATTATCACCCAGCATTGCAGTAGAATAGAACACTTTGGAAGAAACGTCATTTTTACTGCATTTTTCGGCTCTTTCTGCTGCCTATCGACCCGAGAACGTAGTTCCACCTCTGGAAGTTAAAACATTATAAGTCATATAGCATTACCTGCGTAGTACACCCACTAGAGAGAGCTAAAAGCAGCCGTAATTACCGCCTAAGAAAACCAGAAGCACCATTTTAACTTAATAATTGCTATTATTATAATAATCGCTGCTATCGGATCCGACGAAATTAGATTTCTTTTTAATTTTTACAAGGACAGCCACACTCTTAACGTATTAAAACAAGTTCGGAAATCTGTAAAAGCATCGATGGTTCTTCACCTCATGAAATTTTTTTTCCCTTCAATCTTCAAGCCTGAAGTCGATAAACGTCTTCGATGGACGATTATGGCCAAAAATGAGTTTTTATTTAAAGAAGCTAAAAGAAAATTGAAATCTCGACTATTACGTACCAGAAAGGTGGACATGAATAAAAGCCTCGGATGAGCTGTCACTTGGCTACTTAGCAATATACTTTGGTCATCCTCTTAAGGAAAAGGTGGAAAAAAAATTCTTCCTTTTTTTTTACAACCTCCGGTTGTATGGCTTTGAAACTGTCAGACTCATCCTTTAGTAAATCAGGCAACCTTTTCCATATCGAGAAAAAGTTGTTTGAAGGCGATTAAAAAAAATTTTAACTCTTCAAGTTGAAAATGACGTCAAAGAAACCCGATATTTTTGTACGAATGAAGAAAGATGATCCTGGAGCCGTTGTTATCGTATAGGCTTTTGTCCGCCCTTAATTTAGATTGACATGTATGTACGGATCAAAACATAAGAAGTCTTATGTCAAAAATATGACGTCATAGTAATAAAAAATGACGTAAGCATTGAAAAAAATGATAGTCTGCATTGGATTGGCATTTTTAAAAAATTAAGTCTTACACCCGCATATTTTGATTTCAACGTGTCTTTTGTACATTTATCTCGTTGACCCTGCCTTACAATTTAGTAACGAGTGGCTACCCGGTGATTACCCCTCCTCGACGTTTCCGAACCGGGAGAAACGAAGGTGGCCCCACATATTTAACCGGTAATCACACGTTCTTTTTACTTTAAGGATACGAGGAGGCAATGAAAAATAAAATAAAAATCGAACCTGAGCTGCGTAGAGGGGAAAGATAATTTCGATGCAAGGACGGATTAAAATATGAGAGGAGAAACGAATGGTTAAAGCTGTTCAAAATATTTATGTCTTTGAAATATTACGCAGGTACCTACTGCACCTTATTTTATAAAATGAAATCAGCCCAAACACGGCAAAACATCTCTAAAATACGTTTTTTAGGTGTTTTCCATTCAAAAGAGAATTTTCATTCTTTTTTCTCGGTCTTAAAATATCCTTTTTGGCGATTTACGAAGATTTTTTGTACAAAAAACCTAATTTTTCCCCGTTTTTCCGGCTTCCTCCCGAGAAAGCTGTTTTCCGCGTTTCCTTAGGTCTTAAAGATATCCTTTTACGATTTTTTATATTTGGTTGAATCTATCACACCCAGCTGGTCAATTCGTACTTGTTGAATCTATCACACCCAGCTGGTCAAAGGGAAATTTTTCGTCCAAGAAACACCCCATTTTTACAGATTTTCGGGCTTCCTTTGGAGAGCTCTTTTACGGGTTTCCCATGGCCTTAGAAATATCTTTTTCCCTTTCATTTATGATTTTCATCACTTTCATTTATGATTTTTCATCCATAAAACTCCATTTTACCATATTTCTGGGCTTCTTGCCAAAAAAATCACTATTATGCATTTTCTATTACAAATTAACTTAATTAACTTCCTAGCAAAAATTTAAGATTTGGTCCTCCGGGCCGGATGTTTCCTTAGGTCTAAAAGATATCCTTTTAAGATTTTTTCATATTTGGTTGAATCTATCACACCCAGCTGGTCAATTCGTACTTGTTGAATCTATCACACCCAGCTGGTCAAAGGGAAATTTTTCGTCCAAGAAACACCCCATTTTTACCAGATTTTCGGGCTTCCTTTGGAGAGCTCTTTCACGGGTTTCCCACGGCCTTAGAAATATCCTTTTTGCCTTTCATTTATGATTTTTCATCCATAAAACTCCATTTTTACCATATTGTTGGGCTTCTTGCCGAAAAATCACAATTATGAATTTTCTATTACAAATTAACTTTTCATCTTCTAAGAAAAAATTTAAGATTTGGTCCTCCGGGCCGGATTTTTATTATTAAATCTTTTAAGAAATAAGAAATACCTTTGTATCCTTTGATTTTTGGGGGAAAAAATTATGATTTAATTTAAAATGTTAATCCCTACTTCTTAGAAACGACAGTAATTGACATTTTATTGAAGTGATTTATCAAATGATAAATTCAATATTTTCTTTTTTTCAATTCATGATTTATTTGCTTTTTTTCCCCCTTTTTGATATTTATCCGTATCGGATTTCAGACCACGTTTATGCTTTTTGCTCTTGACTTCTTGGGGGTATATATAAGGCGGTTTTTCTTTTCCGTCCTCTCGTCTTAGAAAAGACCGTTAATTGGCCGCCGAAGGTATGAACCGTTTTTTAAGCATTTTTTTTCTTCATCTTCTTTGTCTCCGCTCCGCTTATAGAGACTATTTCTAATTGCTTTATCCTCTTTTGTCCTTACTCGTTTCTAAGATCTCAAGTAACTTGATTCCGCATCAAAATCTGGAATTCGCAGGTTCACCTGTGAGGTGTCTTAAAAACAAAGGATCGTAAAAATAGGTTTAGTTTGTTATCTTTATTTCGAATGAAAACAGGTCTATAAAACGTCCAGATGCTCTTTTGTAATGATGTCATAAAGATTAAACAATAAAAAAACGGCAAGCGAATATAGACAACGATAAAATTATGAATAGATCGTTTATTTAACGAGCGATTTCCTCTCTCTGCCGTTGTCAACGAGACGAAACGAGGCTTAGGACGTCAATTACGTGAGGGGCTGCGACTGTAGCGTTACTGCTGGGAGTAAGGAACGGTATCTCTCTACATCTGGGACGTTCTTCCCGGAATGATTTACATCTCGGTGAGATAAGGGCTGACAACCTCCTACCTCCAAGCGGGTAATTGGGTAAGACCCCCTCCCTTTATTGCCTCGAGTTCGTTGTTCTTAGGAGTCTTCACCGCTACTATTCACTTACCTTCAATGGCATATTTTATAATGGTCCTCCGGGCCGGATTTTTATTTTAAGTATTTTTCTTTTAAAGGCCTGCTCTAATTGAGAGTTAAACTGTGGTAAAAGACGAATTATCGCGTTTTTTAAGGTTTTTTATATTCTAAATGGGAAAAATAGCATGAAAATTGTATGTATCATAGCAATTACTTTGTGTAGCGGATTCGGGTGCGATTATTCCGTGTAGTTTGGACGATAATAACTCTATTAGAAGGTGTCGGGAGCACTAGAATCTTAACTAATGGAGACTTCACACGACGTCCGATATTGGCTCCCTCACGCGAGTTTATTAAAGGGGATCTCAGGGCTCGCGCGGTCTCGCGTATCTCGTTCTCGAAATCGCCCCGGACAATTTAGATGCACGAAAACCTAACGGACGATATGTTAACCCATTAACGCCCGGTGGTCCCTTTTGGGATCTCAATAATGGAGTCATTAAAAAAATTCTCTGCCTTTTTTCGCATGTCTGAACATGTTCGAGGCACACTAGCTGTCTTTTCAAGTGCCTTCTTTATATCTTAGAGAGGTAGCTATGTCGGTTTACCTCGTGCGCGCTAGCTATAAGCTATCAAAAATGGACGAATTTGTTGACCTCGACTCGCTGAAGGATTTATTGGCATAAGTGCTTTTTTATTGATATAATCTTCATTATTTTTATTATATTTAATTCTCAGATAGTTTTATAATTGATTTGTGACGTTTACTTGATATTTTACATAATTAAAATCTGTCCACACCTGATAAAGGTTAAGCGATCCCAAAAGGGACCACCGGGCATTCTGACCCCCCCTATTTTTAATTGGAAAAATACTATAAATAATTATATTTTTTGTAATATCTAAAGAAATATTATTAAAAAATACTATCTTGGATGAAACAACTGAACTTAGAGTTATTATTTAATATTTTGGTTCGATCTGTTTTCTTTTATCTGAGTGTGATAGTTCGCATGATACTCCGCATCTCACAACAGCGGCTAATATACCCAACTTCTGCCCCACAAGAAGACATTTAAGAAGCTTGGGCGAAGGTTCAATAAAGGCGATAGAATCATTTTCGTACGATGGAGAGACAGTGGGTCAGTCTCTATCGGATCAACCGACTATGGAGTCAACCCACTGTCAGCCCTTAAACGTTGGTCGGCTGAAAAGAAAAAAAACATTTCTATTGAATGCATACGGTGGCAAACTATAACTCCGGAATCGTAGGTACGGATGAAATGGATACAAACATAAATATATACAGAATCGGCCTCAGCAGCAAGATGTTTTACTTGCCAGTTTTTACATGGATAGTCGATGCTATGATACAGAACGCTTAGATAACTATTCGGCAGCATAAATCATTATCACATCTGCAATTTCGACGAGAATTATCAAAATTTATCGTGTTTATCAAAATACTCGATACCGAAAGTTCGTCCGCGACCCATCGCACCATTTTGCTCTCGACATATTGACCTCAACAAGATTTGAAACTTAAATCATGTTATAAAAAATAATTCGCGCTCCCGATACAAGTTAGAAAAATGTAACGTTGGTCTCTGGGTGGCAGAGTTGGGCGTATTCATATTCATAAATATGAATATGAATAACACACAATTTTTTTTATTCATGAATATGAATAATGATATGAATATGAATATGAATAATATTCATTCATAAATTTTTTCATGAATAATATTATTCATAAGATTATTCACAAATAACCGATTATTCATAACATTATTTATAAGTAAAAAGCATTATTTAGACGCTTTTTTCCAGTTATTACGTAAGTATAACGCACTATTAACATTTTTAATCACGAATAACCGATTATTCATTAGTTTATTCTAAAAAATGCCTACAATTTATTTATTTATTTTTTTTTTTTTGCGAAAAAAGGCCGATTTTTGACGGTTTTTAAAACGTAGAAATTCGTGAGTTTAAAATTCCGCCCCGGGAGTATCTTTCCCGGATCCGCATGGCGATTTCCCGTCGATTGATAGTGCGTAATGTAGCCACCTCGCTCCAACACAGCGCCCTCTGGGAGTTTCTAAAGGGCAAAATTCGATTTATGGGCTATTAAAAAAAAAAAACGATTATTCACAAGATTATTCATCAGCAAAAAGCGTTATTTAACTTTTTTTCCCACTTTTTTTTCTTAATTATATTCATTATTATAACGTCCTAGTGGCTAGGAACACCCTGAGGGGCTAAAAAGACCCCTAAAAAAACGGATAGGTACTCTTAAAATTTACTAAATAATTTTATTTACCTATATGACATGATTCGTTGATTTTAAACTGCATAATAATTTTATTTTTGAAATAAAAACGAGTCTCCCTCATAAGATAAGAAAATTGGTAGGTATAATCCCTGTAAACAACAACATCCATGTTATAGTTACGTCTTAAGTAAAGACAGAGATTGGATTTTATTCATTTCTGTTTCGGTCTTGACAGTGAAAAGATATTCTTTTACATTTCATAATTATGGAGTCATTGAGAGAAAACTGTTTGAAAAAGTTAAATTTTTCTGTGCGGGTCGCCCTCGATGGGAAGTTTTTCAAGCCGGCAACTGAAGACGTCAACAAACTCGCCGAGGAAATAGAGTCAGAAAACTTAAAAGTTTTATGTGTGAAGTGTGATGAGCGGAACAAAACTAATATTTTGAAGGTAAATATTAAAACGTCATCAAATTTATATTCACATATCAAGCGAAATCATGGAAAACAGACGATGACTCAGTTTTCAATGGCTATGGAGAATAGCAGAAACAAATTTATTCTTGAAAATCCTGAGGAGGCCAGAAAATTAACAAAGAATAAAAAGACCTCTATGTCCCTCCCTCAGTCGAAATTCGAGGAATTACTAACTAATTATGTAATTGATACAATGATACCTCTCCAATCTATCGACTCATCATCATTCAAAGCGATTTTTAATTTTTTAAACATTGAAAATAGAAATTTTCACCTAATCAGCCGTCGAACGCTCGGGCGTCGAATAGACGAGAAATTCCATTTACATCAAAACGATATAAAAAAAGCTTTACTACCAATAAAAAATGTCTGCACGACTGCAGACATTTGGTCCGGGGGGAAAAGGAGCTTCTTGGGCGTAACTGTACATTGGCTCGATCGAAGTAACGTTAGAAAATCAGCAGCCCTGGCTTGCAAAAGATTTAGGGGCTCACATACCCACGATCGAATATCAGATTTGCTAAGAAACATTCACGATAAATTCGAGCTTACGACTGAGAAAATAATTGCGACCGTAACAGATAACGGTGCGAACTTCGTTAAAGCGTTCAAAGTTTTCGGAGTTGAGGTCACTGAAGGTTATGACGTAGATGGGGAAGCTTCTGATGACGAATCATGGGTGGACTTAGAGGAAAGTGTGACAGAAAGGTTACCATACCATCTTCGGTGTGGGGCCCACACTTTAGCATTGACATCGTCAGCCGACATAATGAGAACAATTAACGCTGACAGAGTTCTCTCTAGTTTACACAAGGAGGCATTAAAAAAATGTAGTGTCATCTGGAAACTGGCAAAAAGGCCAAGAACCGCGGAAATCATTGAAGACATTCTCGACAAAGCCCTTTCTCCTCCAAATGAGACGAGATGGAACAGTCTTCACGACTCTTTGAAACAAATAGTAGGAATAAAACGCAACATGGGGAGGCTCGTTGAGGCCCTTGGCACTGAACAACTGACCGAAAATGAGTTAAATTATTTAGAGAAGTACGTACATTGTTCCTCCCCTGTTGCCGAAGCCCTAAACCTGCTTCAAGCCGAAAAAACGGCGTATTATGGGATTTTATTGCCTACGCTGGTGGCATTGTTAAAAAAATTAAGATCCATCGCAAATACAGATTTAAAGTTTTGTAAGCCAATCTGCGACTCATATATTGCGAGCATTCAGCAACGGTTTTCAAAAATATTAAATTTCGAAACTTTCGAAGGAAAAAATGCTGCGATCGCTTCACTATCATACCCGAAGTTCAAAAACAAGTTTTTTCCATGTATACAAAAATATGAACAAGAAGAGTTACTCATTAATTTTAAACAACTAATTTACCAATATTTGATAAAAGAAGCTGGGGAGAACTCAGTTAGTACACCGATGGAGATCGACTCTCCTCTAGAGGACTTTTATGATTTCGGGGACGAAAGCGACTCATTACCTCCTATGCCTGAAGATGATATTTTAATCCAAGCTCAAACGATAATGGACAAATACTTAAGTGAAAGAGAGGCCGGATTAGACATACTGAAAAAGTATCCAAGTATAGAACAGATTTTCAAAGAAAAAAACACACCACTTCCTTCTAGTGCACAAGTGGAGCGTTTATTTTCATATGCTACCATGACTAATGCACCTAAATCAAATCGTTTGAGTAACGAAAAATTTGAACAACGTGTGATACTGAAAGCAAATGCGTCATTGTAAGTACCCTGATTTTCCTTTTCTCACCAATAATGATTTGTGCTTTTTATTTAAGGACATTAGAAAGTCTAGATACAACTTCTTCGGATCAAGATGACTACTCCGACGACGAAACTGATGATGAAAGCGACGATTAAATTTTTAAGTTCAATTAACAAGTTTTATAATTACATTTTTTAAGCCGATAAATCAAATTTTATAATATTTTTCAGTATTCCTTTATACAATGTTGAAATTAGTCTTAATTTTTTATTAGGTACACAATGTTTTTAGACGTAGGTACCTACCTATATCTATTAATAAATACTTTTTTTTAAAATTGAATACATAACTCTATATAAAATTCATTATCCTTTTTCATTTATTTATGAACATTCAATTTTTTATTAAAAAATCTAGGAAAAACTACGGATATAAGTCTCATAGGTTTTTCTGAAAAAAATTAAAAACTAAATTATTTAAATAAACATATGAATAATCGGATATTCGCGGGTGGAAGTTGTAATAGGGTGATTATAATAATGATATAATTAAGAAAAATGTGGAAAAAAAAAAGTTAAATAACGCTTTTTTCTTATGAGTTATCGGTTTTTTTTCAATAGCCCAATCGGATTTTGCCCTTTAAAAACTCCCAGAGGGCGCTGTGTTATAGAGCGAGGTGGCTACATTACGCACTATCAATCGACGGGAAATCGCCACGCGGATCCGGGAAAGATACTCCCGGGGCGGAATTTTAAACTCACGAATTTCTACGTTTTAAAAACCGTCAAAAATCGGCCTTTTTTCGCAAAAAAAAAAAATAAATAAATAAATTGTAGGCATTTTTTAGAATAAACTAATGAATAATCGGTTATTCGTGAATAAAAATGTTAATAGTGCGTTATACTTACGTAATAACTGGAAAAAAGCGTCTAAATAATGCTTTTTACTTATAAATAATGTTATGAATAATCGGTTATTTGTGAATAATCTTATGAATAATATTATTCATGAAAAAATTTATGAATGAATATTATTCATATTCATATTCATATCATTATTCATATTCATGAATAAAAAAAATTGTGTGTTATTCATATTCATATTTATGAATATGAATACGCCCAACTCTGCTGGGTGGTATGTTTTCTCCCCTTTCACAGGAAATAGACATTCCATAACAATATCCAAAAAATTTGCGCGACATTGCAAGATTTTTATTGCACATTGGTCCGTACGTCAACTGCAAAACTTCAATTGAGGCGCTCCGGGTACGAAGGGCGAACTCAACAAAACGTAGTTTCGAGATACATATTCGCATTTTAAAGTTTTATGTTATGGCGAACTTAACAGAAAAGTCATGCCCTGGAATGGGAAAAGGAGTGGGGTTGTGGACTAGGATGTGGAGTTCGCCCTTCGTACCCGCTCGGATATCGCAGTTAGAGCTTTGCCGCATATCGGTTTTTACGTATTAAAAGAGGAAAAAAGGGCGAACTAAACATAAAATTATATGGGTGTATTCACCAAGAGGTCTAGAATCTGAAAATGAAAAAAAAAAAAAATTGTCCAATGTGAGTTCGCCCTTCGGACCCAGAGCGCCTCAATTCTTTGTTACTGCAAATTTTTTACGTTAAAATAAATATAACTTAAACTATTTTCGCATTGAAACCTATTTTTCCCACCTTTTAAAACACAGGAGGTCATGTTTCCCAGTGGTCCCTTTTGGGATCTCCAATTAAAAGAGCTCCTTCGGGATCGTGTGTTGGATAGATTTTTTTAAATATTTTTTATATGTTATTTAGGTCCTAATGAACAATTTCTGAGAGATTCATAAAAAAATTCTGACAAAATAGTTATGGGCGGTAATGGGTTAATAGCTCGCGTGGATTTTAAATATTTCAACGTTTTGTCCGTTATGGTTTTTCGTTTACGGGAAACGTAAATCCTCTAATTTGTCTCCTTGAGCGTTCGGGGTGCTACGCCCAAACGTCTATCACCCCCTTCAGGTCCACGTCATGAATTTCAAAACGGCTTCATCCATTATTCAGTCACTTCAATCGATTCAGCCATCTTTATAATATAGACTGAAGTAACATCGCTCTTCGCGCGGCTTCTGGAAACACCTTACTTCCTGGAATATTTTTTAAAAATTTTATTTCGGAAAAAGATCAATTTAAACTTACCTAAACCCCTTTTTTTTTCTAAGTGGAGCTGCACAGGGGTACCAAACTTAGAATGTTCATCCAATAACTTCCCTTTGAAGAAGTTAAAAACTTTTCTTACTGCACCCATAGTTATTACAAAAAAATACTCCTGGAAAAAATTATCGGCGGGAAATTGAGAAGTTTAAGATGGGCTTTTAATGACCAATGTATATTCATGGGAATGGGCCTTGGGTGGGCCGTTCGAATAATAATTATTATTATTGTCGTTCCTTCTCTGTTTATTTACCTCTTTTACGGTCCTCATTTGTAACATAAACAATATTTCACTCCGTTAACAAGCCATTAAAAACCCTTTAAGGTTTTGCACAAATAAAATTAAATAATAAACACAAATTCTTGAATTTTGAAACAAAATTTTGAAATTCTTATTAAGGCGACATTTTTTTTTTACCTATCGATTAAATCGTCGGATCTCCAGTATTAGAGGCTTATTTTAAGCGGATTAGAACGTACAGATTACCTCCGGTGGTAAATTACCTCCTTCAAATTACATCAAGGATCTATTGAGAATAGGCTAATTAATTTATAACTTTTCTTTTTAAACAAAAAAAGTTGTTTTATGTAAAAACTTTTTTGTTGCGTACGAGATTAGCGTAAAAAGTTTATAATCCGTATATTCTCAGTTCTCCCTTTTCTGAACAATTTTTTGGGGTCTGGGGGTGTCATGAAGGGGATGTAGCACGTGTTTATTATAACAGAGGGGAAGAAAAAGGGAAAAACATTTTCAGTTTTTGAGAATTTTTTTTTTCTATTAAAGTTCTGTCAGAATTCTAGTCCAGTAATTAAAAAACGAACTAATATTTAAAAAATGTGGCCTAATGAAGGTTTTTATAAAGTAAAAGGCAGATGCTTTTACAAAATTGACCTTTATTAGCGGTATGTAAATAAAAAAAGGTTATGCGATCTAAAGATAAAAAGTAATAAACCGATATTAATAACATTGCTTGAAGTTTTAAAATAACCAAAGGCCTCTATCATAAGAAATCTTAAGACCCTGAAAATTAAAACGCGGAACTCAGAATTCCAGGATGCAATTTAAAGAAAAAAACATATTAAGGATTTTAAAGACTCAAATGTCTTGAAAATATGTGGAGATAAAGAATTCCGTTTTATGGAGGCTTAAAAAAAATTAAATCAAATCTTTTTTAAAAACGTACTCACGAAAAATCGTATTTCATAAGACTTGAAAAATTTCCAAGAATATTTTTTTTAAATATAAAAATAATCTAAAAATGTCAATTAAATGCAAATCGATTCGATAAAATTGTCCGAGAAAGCTATTAAGGGTAATTACTATTCTTTAATTAAATCCACAATTTTTTCCCTGGACAAAATAGACCAGGTTTAATTATTAGGTGTTAAAATTTATGACTTTTTTTTTAGTTTAAAACTTTTTTAAGAAAATGATCGGGATTATTAAAATATTAAAGAAAAAAGTTGATGTTTATTTCAGTGGGTAGGAAAAATAAAACGTGCTTTTGCAAGATCTTATTGAAATTATTGTGATACCCTCCATAGATGGGATTATTGAGTCTTTTTGATTCTCTTCCAGAAGAGAGAATGAAAAAAATAAGAAAAAAGTCCATCTGAAGAGGCGTATTACGCCGAAACCGGTCGTTTAAATATCCGTTATTTCCATTCTCTCTCCCTCGTTAACTTAAAAAAAATTTTATAAGCTAATAATATACTTTTTAAATAGAAGAAATTACCTAATCATGAAAAAATAGATTTTGGTGAAAATCCTAAAAAATTGGTCGCTCTATATTTTATTTTCAAAGTTTTTAAAACCGGGAGAAATTTTGACAATTCCGTTTTTTCTAATCTACTTCTTTCTGTTGGCCGTTTTTCGTGAAAAGCGCGGGTTTAATCGTAATCCGATAGATCGCATTGGCAACCAACGAAAGTTTAAAAGCTCGGAAAGAAAGGATAATATTTATGTAGAACTTTTGGTGCCACGAAAAATTAATCTTTTGACGAAAAAAAAATTAGTTCTCATTTTTGTAATGACTTCTTGAGTCTACTGCGACTTAATTTGGACGTGGAAGTAGAATTAAAAATGCCTTTAATAGCGATAGGTTGTCTCCGTGAGTGGTTAACAAGGGTTGAAAGTGGTCAAAGAAGCGAGTCATGGTCTTAACGTTAATTCCGAGGAGTGCCTTCGACCCCGAGGGTTTAAAACCGGCCATTCGTCTTGATTAAGCGTACTTAAAACGTTGGTCCGAAGAAGAAAAGCTAAAAAAAAAGAAAATAATCCTCCCGCGCGCGAAATCCGTGACGACGGATAAAAAGTACGAGGATTTATGGGACGACTTGAAATTTTCACTTGAAAATGTTTCTTTCATTGATTGAGAATTTATACGGCGGGGGGGTCAGTTGGGTACTTGAAGAGATTTATTCGAATCAGAAGCCTCTCGTGTAACACATTACAATTCAAGACCCGAGGCAATGCGGAGTCGCATTATTCAACTCAAAACCGGGACGTTTCGAAGAATTAAACTTCATTAAAGTCAACAAACGGCCTGTGAACATGAAAGGATTTTTTTTTATTGCGGACAATTGAGAATTTCAGTCCTAATACTATAAAAGAATAATTGGACATTATGGGATAGGAGTCCAAAGAGCCAGGCAATTTCAAGCTCTTCAAGGCTACCTCTGTACCAGTTCAATCTTCTTAGAATTGAATCCTGGGCAGCTGTTTTCGCAGATCATCCTAATAGGATGGGAGTCAAAAACAGCTGGCAGTTACTTAAAATGTAGATAGGAAGTAGAAATGCCTCGTTTTCAGAGTATAGCAGGCAAGATTTAAATTTTTTCATCAATTTTCCCGTCCCTCCACAATGAAATATCTAGTTTCTTGGTTACACCACGGTTTTTTTTTCATCCAAAATTTTTAGGCAAAAAACCATCAACATTTTTTGGTTTTTTAGCCCAAAAAGCACTTTGTTCATTTTATATTCGGTCGTTTTTTCGATCTTTTAGCCTAAAGGTTTTCTTTTTTTTCCAATTGTATGGCATTTTCCTTAGTTTTATCGATCCAGAGACATTTTTAGGATTACTTTGTCCAAAAATAATTTTGTGGACATTTCAGATAATCTTGCTTTGAAGCTGGAGATCATAGTCATATGCACCATTGAACTTGATTTCATAAAAAGTACTAGTTTCAAGAACTTCCAACGAAAACTTCCTTAAAGAGAAGTAAAAATATAGGAGGGGGAAGTGTAAAGGAGGGGAGGTATAAGGGAGGGGAAGTATAAAGGAGGGGAAAATATAAGGGAGGGGAAGTATAAAGAAGGGGAAATATAAGGGAGGGGAAGTATAACGGAGGGGAAAGTTTTTTTTTTTCAAAAAATTTTCCAACTATTTTTAATTTTCCGATTTTTTTTCAAAAATAAATCTGAGCTTTTTTTCGAAATACCTCTCAAAATACCTTATTCCTCTCCCTCCGTCATACTTCCCCTCCCTTATATTTTCCCCTTTGTTATACTCCCCCTCCCTTATATTTTCCCATCTGTTATACTCCCCTCCCTTATATTTTCCCATCCGTTATACTTCCCTCCCTTATATTTTCCCCTCCGTTATACTTCCCCTCCCTTATATTTTCCCTCCGTCATACTTCCCCTTCCTTATATTTTCCCATCCGTTATACTTCCCCTCCCTTATATTTTCCCCTCCGTTATACTTCCCCTCCCTTATATTTTCCCCTCCGTTATACTTCCCCTCCCTTATATTTTCCCCTCCGTTATACTTCCCTCCTTTATATTTTCCCCTCCGTCATACTTCCCCTTCCTTATATTTTCCCCTCCGTTATACTTCCCCTCATACTTCCCCTCGCTTATATTTTCCCCTCCGTTATACTTCCTCTCCTTATATTTTCCCCTCCGTCATATTTCCCCTCCGTTATACTTCCCTCCCTTATATTTTCCCCTCCGTTATACTTCCCCTCCTTTATATTTTCCCATCCGTTATACTTCCCCTCCCTTATGTTTTCCCCTCCGTCATACTTCCCCTTCCTTATATTTTCCCATCCGTTATTCTCCCCTCCCTTATATTTTCCCATCCGTTATACTTCCCCTCCCTTATTTTCCCCTCCGTTATACTTCCCTCCCTTATATTTTCCCCTCCGTCATACTTCCCCTTCCTTATATTTTCCCCTCCGTTATACTTCCCCTCCGTTATACTTCTCCTCCCTTATATTTTCCCCTCCGTTATACTTCCCCTCCGTTATACTTCTCCTCCCTTTTATTTTCCCCTCCGTTATACTTCCCCCCCCCTTATATTTTCCCCTCCGTTATACTTCCCCTTATATTTTCCCCTCCGTTATACTTCCCCTCTTTTATATTTTCCCCTCCGTTATACTTCCCTCCTTTATATTTTCCCCTCCGTTATACTTCCCCTCCCTTATATTTTCCCCTCCGTTATACTTCCCTCCCTTATACCTCCGCCCCCCCTTTTTTTTTTCTCGAGGGTATCACAATAACTTCTTTAAGGAGGTTAAAATGACCGTGAATCCTGAAGACAAACGGAGAGGAGGCAAGCATGTCTGCGTTTTATTTTAGATTTTCTGTACCCATTATATGAAGGAATCTGCGTTTTTCATTGATGATAAATCTAAACAAGCAAAAGCAGATGCTGTAGAAGGTGGAAGAAAAAAACAAACATTATGACAAATCTTCTTCGGGCAGTTTTTCAAACTGGTCTATAAAGATGTGAAAGGGCATGCTGGTACCGAAGACGGTCGCCGTGTCGTACCGGCAATTGAAGGCGGCACAGGCGGGGGCGGGATGGAAGGGATAAAAAAAAATCTATTTAAATTCAGACTTGTATTGTCTCGAGGCAGTAAAACTGGCAGGTTTACGAGGGAGGAACAATAAATTCCACGTATGACTCCGGGTCCCCCACTATTTTCCTTTTTTTCCGCCCAGGTGGTATCTCACCTTGAGAGCGAGGAAGTCCAAGATGCGGGCCCTCGATCACCTCAATAAATACAGTTATGCTGCATTTTCTCATAAATCATTTTTTTTAGGATAAATAATTAGGACATTAATTAGTCAATGGCTAATGGCAAGAAAAGTTTTCTAAGTAAGATGGATTTGTGGAAAGTTTTGTGTATAATGAAAAATGAAAGGAGGGCAGTCGAGCCGAAACCCGCAGCATCCATTAAGCCCATTAATTGGTTAAAAGAAAAATAACAACTCAATTTATTTTAAAACTGAGAAAATCACTTTTAAAATTTTGGATCAACCCATAATGCCCCTTTCTTAAGGACCTTAAAAACACTTTATGTCCCATATTCTTCAAGATGGTAGTAAAGCCTGTAAAGGGAGTACAACGTTTAACATAGCGCATTTCACCCTAAAGCAGTTGAACATAAAATATCTCTAGTTCACCATAATTCGTTTCGGCATAATGCAATTGAACATGAAGGTCTAAAAAGTTCAAAAGTTTGAGTTCAATGCATTTCAGCATAATGCGTTTCGCCATAAATGACATTTTCAATGAATTCTTGTCGACATAAGAAAAGAGCAATTCACCATAACGCTTCTCACCTTAAATGGCTCTCTTTAAACTTGTTGTTTCGCTATAAAACTGTTTCTGTCGTTTGGGCATAATAGATCTCACCATAAACTAGGGACAGCGAAAGAGCAAGCCGACTTTCGCTGTTTAAAACGCGATTATGGCGAAACGACAAAAACCCTAAAACTTGACAGTTCACCATAATGCAATTCAACATAAAGCATCTCACCATGAACTAGAAAAAGCAAGCATGCAGCCAATGGAATCAGCTCGTTTTATGGACACAAAGGGTTAAATTTTCCTCTCGCGAGGATGTACGAATTGCATTATGGTGAACTGTCAAGTTTTAAGGTTTTTTGTCGTTTTGCCATAATCTCGTTTTAAACGGCAAAAAAAGCTTGCTCTTTGGCTCTCCCTAGTTTATGGTGAGATGTATTATGCCCAAACGACAGAAACAGTTTTATGGCGAAACGAGACAAGTTCTTTAAAATGAAAGTTTCCTTTATGTTCAACTGCGTTATGTTGAAACGACAAATTTTATGTCGAAACGACATGTGTTAATTCTCTTCTTTATGGTGAGATGTATTATGTTCAAATGCATTATGGTGAACGTTTTCGACTATTTTCTTTATTTTCATTTGCATATTTTTTAATGGTGAACGGTAACTCCTGATTTCTGCTATTTTATGGTCAAATGCACTATGGCGAACCGCATTATATCGACACGTTTACACTGCAAAGTCTCTTTTTCTGCGATTTAATTTTTTACCACTTAATTTCTTTGACAAATGAGGTATTTAGCATTTTATGCAATTTTTCAACGGAGTTTTGTTACAATGTAAATAAAGAATTTTCACAGGTGGGATATCCAGTCATTAATTATCAACGAAGTCGAGAGTCATAATTTTTTTCTCCTCTTTTAAAAGGTAATGAAAGGTTGTTTTATCTACAATTATCTGCATCCGGGTCTTATTAGAACTGAGACCAATTTTTTTTCTCTCTCTTTCATCGTTTTACACTTAATATTCATCTCGAGTAAGCAAACCGGTGATCATCCCCTAGTAAAATTTATAACCCGGTTAATTTTTTCCCTTCCCCGTGTGAGTTTTACTGGAGAGTTTACGAGAAAGTCGTATCATTGTTCCGGAGTCGCTCAGACGAAATTACAAGGCGGGGGAAGCCTCATAAAGAGGGCGGACTCTTCTCCCTCTCCGGAGTCGGTGTTAATAGGAATTTTCTGCATTTACGAGGTCGCTAACAGAATGTAATGCTTTCAAATAAGGTGGAGAATAGCGAGCGCGAGGTTTCTCTCTCCCCTTCTCCCGACTGTTTAGTCTTTGAGATCGTTAATTCATGTCCATTGTCTAATGGACTCCACTTTACCCGATAAAATGACCGTAAATTGAAATCCGAGTGCCAATTGACTTGGAGATAAAGACGTCATTTTCTTTAATCAAATTCTCAAATGCCGATATAACCCACGTTAAATCTACCTAGTGCCTCAAATGCTTCAATTTCTTGAAATAAGGGCCATAAAGGTCTTCAAATGCTGCAGGCCCTTGGAATAATGAAGATAAAGTGTTCCGAATGCTTCAGTTTCTCAAAAAAGGGAGATAAAGGCCTCCAAATGCTGCAGGCCTTTGGAATAATGAAGATAAAATGCCCCAAAGGCTTCAATTTCTTGAAATAAGGGCCATAAAGGCCTTCAAATGCAGCAGGCCCTTGGAATAAAGAAGATAAAGTGCCCCAATGCTTCAATTTCTTAAAAGAAGGAAGATAAAGGCCTCCAAATGCTGCAGGTCCTTGGAATAATGAAGATAAAGTGTCCCGAATGCTTCAGCTTCTCAAAAGAAGGGAGATAAAGGCCTCCAAATGCTGCAGGTCCTTGGAATAATGAAGATAAAGTGCCCCAAATGCTTCAATTTCTTGAAATAAGGGCTACAAAGGTCTTCAAATGCTGCAGACCCTTGGAATAATGAAGATAAAATGCCGATATAACCCACGTTAAATCTACGATTAATGTAATATAAAAAGAAAATCGGTTTTCCCCCGCCCTTTTGATATCTCCCAAAATAGTGGCAAAACTTTGAAGCAAACACTAATCTTTTATAAAACATTTCAAAATATGTGATTCGTTATTGTTGTAATTTTTTATATGGTATTATAATATTGAAAAGGGTTTAATCTGTACGTAAACCGGATTTGAAGGGGGGTTTTGTCGGTGTGAAACGGTACTGTCATTGATAGAAATTGCGGCGGGGTGGACAGAGGGAAATCGGGAGCTGGGTAAAAGTTTTACCCTATAGCAAAACCCAACAAACCCCCCTTTCCAGCACCCACTTCCACCCTTGTCGTTTTCCGACTTGTATAATCAAGTATTCAAAAAGGTAATTTATACTCGGACCCGAGAATTGCCAATATCATACAAATTGCTCTGCGGCCGTCGAATCCGGGGGACAAATCACCAATTCAAAAGAGAGGAGGGAGTGCGAGGTCGTGCAATTTTTAATCCTTGAATATTCATAATTTTTATAAACTTTTTCCTCTCAGGGTTTTTTTTTTCTGACTTTAACTTCTTGAATATTTTATGGAGGACCTCAAATTTCTAATTTTTTTATACATTAATTTTATTATTATTTCATATTTTTCACAAAAAATTAGGCCAGTTTTACTCAGATTTCAATGGCCTAAGAAGAAAAACGGGTGTATTTACCCAAAAAGAAGTTTGTTTCCAAAAACGCGATATCGCTTCATTCGGTTTAGTGGCTATTTTTACGCATTTAACCGAAGTTTGAAGCTGATTTGAAACTCCTGGAGCAGGCGCAGAAGGACCTCACGTCAAAGTTGACGTCAGACGACTTCAGATTTAAAGGACAAACGATTTGAAGACGTCAATTATGACGTTCAGATCCATCTGCGCATGCTCCAGGAGTTTCAAATCAGTTTCAAAAGTGCGGTCGGAACAAATTTATAGTTTATTACTTAAGGTTTTGCCCGAGAAAAAACAAATGGTATATGGTCAAAACGAGCCGTCCTTTTCTCCTCAAAAAAGTAAAAATAAATTCCTCCAGTAGGAGTAGAGGCCTCCAAATGCTGCAAGCCCTTGGAATGATGAAGATAAAGTGCCCCAAATGCTTCAGTTTCTTAAAAGAAAGGAGATAAAGGCCTCAAATGCTGCAGGCCCTTGGAATAATGAAGCTTAAGTGCCCCAAATGCTTCAATTTCTTGAAATAAGGGCCATAAAGGGCTTCTAAATGCAGCAGGCCTTTGGAATAATGAAGATAAAGTGCCCCAAATGCTTCAATTTCTTGAAATAAGAGCCACAAAGGTCTTCTAAATGCAGCAGGCCCTTGGAATAATGAAGCTAAAGTGCCCCAAATGCTTCAATTTCTTGAAATAAGGGCCATAAAGGCCTTCAAATGCAGCAGGCCCTTGGAATAAAGAAGATAAAGTGTCCCTAATGCTTCATTTTCTCAAAGAAGGGAGATAAAGGCCTCCAAATGCTGCAGACTTTTGGAGTAATGAAGATAAAGTGTCCCGAATGCTTCAATTTCTTAAAAGAAGGGGCTTTAAGGCCTCCAAATGCTGCAGGCCCTTGGAATAAAGAAGATAAAGTGCCCCGAATGCTTCAATTTCTTGAAATAAGGGCCTTAAAGGCCTTCAGATGCTGTAGGCCTTTGGAATAATGAAGATAAAGTGTCCCGAATGATTCAGTTTCTCAAAAGAAGGGAGAAAAAGTCCTCCAAATGCTGCAGGCCCTTGGAGTAATGAAGTTAAGTTCCCCAATGCTTCCATTTCTTAAAAGAAGGGACATTTACGCGAAGGGACGAATAAACATTCGAGAAGCAAATTCGTAAGAGCTATAATAAAAATGTTTTTCGCCCAAAAAATACACCATTTCCCCAGAGGTGTTTTCATCAAGAAAATCCGAAATTCCCTCATCCCCTTTATTCTCCTCGAAGGCGACTCGATAGATTTCATAATTTCCCATGGGGGAAGTTTATGGAAATGTGAGAAATCGTCAAGAGGACCCTCCCTCTAAACATTTCTTCTGGATTAATCTCGACACGAGGTAAACCCGAAATGTGTTTAACAAACAAGAAAGGGGTTCCCCTAATGAGGACGACTTTAAAACGCGTTTCCCCTCGAGAAATCAACGTCTCCGACAGAAAATAGTGAATTTCCGAAGGGTCAATTTACTCGAAGCTTAACAATCACTTACCTGCCACATTATTCTTCCCTTAAGAAGGTTTATCTAGATAAGACTCGATTTATTTTGAAAGCAAGAGGTTTTTCGGATTTTGAACCCTTTAGTTCGATCATCTTCGGACTAGTTTCCCCGATTTCCGAACATTGGCCCTCTTATAGATACTAGTGAATAGAAGCTTAGGGCTCCAGATTGTCGCCATGACAACAGGCCATATACAAAATTTATCGTGAGGTCCATTGTTGTGAAGTCCTTTCTAGAGGGGGAAAAAAAATCCCGTTTTTTCTCCAGCATCCACGTGCCAGAAACGTCGCCTTTAAACAATATTTTCTATTATTAAATTATTTTAAAAAAACGTTTTTAATGGACTCCTGTCAAGACGTCATATCAAAACTCTTCCCCCGCTATAACGGGACTGAAGAGAGTTTAAAAAAGTTCTCGATGATCTATTGGATAAACTACCGGTTTAATAAATATTAATTAAAGAGTCGGTGGGTGTCGGTTTGCCATCTATCATCGGGGGTTAGGACGTCGTAAATAGAGACGTTTTCCACGCCGGATTTCGAAATTAGTGTCACAAAAGTTTAATTTCACTCGGTGGGTTCCATGAGTTTATACCTCGCGGGATAAACTTGTTTCGCGAGATAATTGGTTATCACACGTGCAGACGTCTTTGAGGTAAACTAGACGCTAACTAAGTTTTGACGAAACACCGTCTTCAGACATATTGATATCCCAGAACCACCCCCAAAGAACCTCAAAAATTAATTCTCAGAGAGGTTAAAATCAAGCCGTCAACGTTTCGCTCGAGGCCTCGCAAGTTCTGGCGTTATTAATTTTTCTCACTCACTTAAACATTAAAAACTACGAATCAGTACCGCCAACCTCTCCATTGATTAAATTGGTATTTACAAAATAAATATTCCCTGGAGTAACTTTATATTCTTGTAATGAAAACCGGTTTTAGACATGCAAATTGGAAATTAACCTGCACCACAAACATTTTGCACTCCCTAGGGTAGTTGAATCTTAAGGGAGCCATGGCATTATGGCGAGAGCCCCCGCCTGGGTCCTGCGCTCCCTCCCCCTCCTTGTTGAAACCTGTATCGGTTAGACAAAAAGAAAAAGCCTAACATAACCGATAGTTTTAAAAAAAAGTACTTGTTTGAAGAGCTTCCAATGAAAACTTCCTTATAGAAAAGTAAAAATATAGGAGGGGGAAGTATAAGGAGGGAAGTATTACGGAGGGGGAAGTAAAAGAGAGGGGGAGTATTCTAGGTATCAAGGTAGAAATAATGGGATTTTTGCCCAAGGGACCTGTCCCTCTCGCAACGGGTGGACGTATGAAATTTCTCCCTACTAAAAAAAAATGATAAACAAAAGTGGCAATTTTTTTACACTAAAAATTCTTAAAAAATATAAGGAGTAATTGGTGAAAGTTTAGTAAAAATCGGACCAACGAATTTTTTAAAATTTCAAACAGACATATCCGCCATTTTTTCGAAATTCAAAAATCGCAGACGATAATTTCTTGTTCAACTAATCAGGAAGATTGTGTGGAAATTTGGTGAAAATTGTGGCCGTAAAGTGTTCCGGAAAAAATGCTACGTCCGGCCGGCACCACAGACAAAGTTGAGATCGGTAAAGATCAATATTCGATTTGACCCTCCGGGGCCTGGAAGACCCTTCCCTAAAAACCCGACGTGGAGGGTATCACAATAACTTCTTTAAGGAAGTTAAAAATTTTTTTGTAAATATATGTAGAGCTTTTTGGGTTGAATTTTGAACCGTACTAGGTCTTGTTGGGACCTAGGGTTTGCTAGAGAAGCCCAATTTTATTGCAGTCTTCTTGAAATTTATAGCGATCGAATATATGGTTATGGAATTGGTGATCGTATCAGTCGTGAGGAAGATATCCTGCCTACGCAACTTGGCAGACTTTTTAAAAAGGTTTTTTTTAGTTTATCCCCCAGTGCCAACCTCAATTTTCGTAATGAATTTTGAAAAGCGAACATTTTTTTATGTGAAGGATGTAAAAACGTCGGCTTCGTTAAGGTCGAAATACCTCAAACCCTCGCCACGTTAAGTATCTCGAAAATCGACACCTTTAAAAACAAGAAAGCCGAGAGAAGAGAGAGAAAAAAAAAGCGTGGAGGTAAAAATATCCAAAAAACGTGATGTTTAAAGGTTTCGACGAAAAACGTTGTCCCTTGTCAGACCCGTGTTTTAAACCTATTATTTTGAATGATCAGTCGTAAACTGGACTCGAAAAGAATCCGCCCGGAAAACTTTCTTATATAACAAACGTAAGTGTCAGAAGAAGACGAAAAAAAAGAAGCAACGCGGAGAAAAAAGGACACTAAATCCTTTAATTGTCGATGAGACGTCCCAGCACCAAAAGATATTTTCACCGCCTGGAATCTGACTCGATCTGACTACCGAGATAATAGAAATTCTTCCTTTTTTCACGATGGCACCCGTAGATCGTAAAAAAAGAGTTGCCGACTTTTTAATTCCACCGGTGAGGTCCCTTCATTCTTTTAAAAAGTCCTAAAAAATTGTTGATGTTTTATAATTAACTTCCTTAAAGAAGTTATTGTTATACCCTCCACGTCGGGTTTTTGGGGAAGGGTCTTCCAGACCCCGGAGGGTAAAATCGAATATTGATCTTTACCGATCTCAACTTTGTCTGTGGCTCCGGCAGGCCGTCCGGCCGTAGCATTTTTTTTCCGGAACACTTTACGGCCACAGTTTTCATCCGATTTTCACCAAATTTTCACAAAATTTCTTAGTCGGTGAAGAAGAATGTGACGAGGGCGATTTTAAATTTCGAAAAAATGGCAGAGATATGTCTGTTTGAAATTTTAAAAAATTCGCTGCGGCCGAACAGTTAATCGGATTTTCACCAAATTTTCACCAATTACTCCTTATATTTTTTAAGAATTTTTGGTGTAAAAAAATTGCCACTTTTTAATTATTAATTTTTTTTAGTAGGGAGAAATTTCGTACTTCTACCCACTACGAGAGGCACATCCCTAGGCCAAAGAGCCCATTATTTCTACCTTGACACTTAAAAAATTGTTCGAGAAAAAAACTTCGAAAATTTTTTGAAAAAAAAAGGAAAACCCGGAAAATTTTTCGAAAAAAAAAACTTATAAAATTTTTCAAAAAAAAAAACTTTAAAAAATTTTCGAACAAAAAAATTTCGGAAAAAAAAAAACAAAAAAAAACTTAAAAAATTTTGCGAAAAAAAAAAGGAAAACCCGGAGAATTTTTCGAAAAATAAACTTGGAAAATTCTCCTTTATACTTTCCCTCCCTAATACATCCCCTTCCGTTATACTTTCGTTCCCTTATACTCCCCCCTCCCTTGTACTTCACCCTCTGTTATACTACCCCTCACTAAACTTCCCCTCACTTATACTTCCCTCTCCCTTATCCTTCCCCTCCCATATACTTCCCCTCCGTTATACTTCCCCTCCCATATACTTCCCCTCCCATATACTTCCCCCTTTGTTTTACGTCCTCCGTTATACTTCCCCTCCTATATAGATACTTCTCTTTAAGGAAGTTTTCGTTGGAAGCTCTTCAAACCAGTACTTTTCCTATACATACGTCATTAGATAAGTCAACAAGGCATATTTTAATGGAAGGTTAATTGTGTGTATTTTATAGAAGCTTTATAAATTTATAGGCATTAAAAAAGATAAGAGGATGAATAATTTTCTTCAAAGTTCATAAGCGTTTACGGTAGCGACCTGTTATCTTTTGCGTATAGGCAATTAGTTCACGGTTGATGAGCTAAACGTGTAGATGGCGCGGCGGGCAGCGATACGCCACGCGCGTACCCCGCTCCACCAATCGTTTTTACCTCGCCTTCATCCTATAGACTTTTAAATTAGTTCAAGAGAATGAGGATCCTCCGAGCCCGTCATCCAGTGATGAATATTCAGATTAAAAGGCACTGTTTGACGAGCAATTACATTCTGGGTGGAATGACGTCACAGGACGCTTTCTCGAATTAATTCCACTCGTAATTTTCGGACGAAAATGGACGATTGAATATTCATTTGAAAATTAAACCGGTGAATATGGACTGGTTTTTTTTTGTTCCTCTATTCATTTTTAGAGTTCATGAAAGTTTGAATATACTCCCTTCGACAAAACAAAAACTTGACTAGAGCCCAACGGAACTTCCTCAAATAATGAGATTTTCAAGCATCTCTTTTAACGAGGTTTCCAAAGTTAACATGAGAGGTGGAAGGTTGAAACAATGGACACAAGGGAGCCACTATTCAAAGTCGAGGTGTCTACCTATTTAATGATATTCGCTGGCCAACGGTTTGATAAGGAGGATAAATCTATTTGCTGCCGTTTAGATTTACGGTGAGACTCGAAGGCGATTTGTCAAGTGAAGACATAAATAAGAAAAACCCCTTTGGGCTTCGGGGCCCGAACCGACGCGCCGCCTTTTACTCCTTCTCTTCCTCGGCCTTTTTCCACCTTGCCAAACCTTCGCCATTGTTCTATCAATCCGACTGTCTTCGGATTCGATCATATAATAACACTCTTGAAAACGAAGGCCGAAAAAAAAGATTTCGAGATGGCTATCTTACGACACTTTCGGACCAAAATACAGGGCCCGAAATCAAATCTCTACCTTACTTTATGATTTTAAGATTAAAATCTTTTAGTCAGAAGGTGTTATAAAGTTGTTAGATAATGTAATTTCAAGCTTCCCCTTGGCATGGTTTTTATTTCTTTAAACATTCAATTTTCCAAAAAATTCCAACTTTAACCCTTTTAACGCCGGATTCTCTGCGCTACTCAGCAGCTCCCAGCGCCCAGCAAAGCACAGAAAGCGACGAGTGATGCGATCATCGCGTAGTTCATTTCTTCCCCAACAGATTGCCATTTTTTGCATGTCGCTAGCAACACGAGAAGCGAAGGTATTACATTTTCAGAGAGGCTTCCCGCTGGCTCCGCTGACTGAAGTCGCCTGCGGTCTCCAAACGAAAAGCGCGAATGGCAACTACAGTCGCCTGCGGTCTCGAAAGGGTTAAGTTCATCTGTAAAATTTAAAATATAAATTTCAAGAAGTTTGGATTTGCATAATTGCTTGGAGTAGAAAGGCACGATTGCGCAATTAACGACATTCACGATACGATTTAAATATAACAAGGAGTCTTGTCTATATTACAATTATAGTGGGTAACGAGGAGTCCATTCTCGCACTTAGAATATTGAGATCTTATTTAGAACGATTGAGTCTTTAATGCGAAAATATCAAAGTTTTGAGTAACAAAGGCTGTTATAACGAGATTTTTAGGTCGGATAGGTTAATAAACAATCAGTTGAGGCGGGCCTCGGGGCTCGACTAAATGAATGATTGAGGGGCGAAGGGGAAACGAGGTTAATTCAATTTGAAAACGTGTACCTTTAAACCCTAGGCGAAAACTTGTCATTTGAATAAAAATACCAATTTGGTCGCTCATTTGAATCTGCCACTATTTTATCTGAGAGAATATTCAATACGTGGATCGGAGCAAACCGCACAACACATTTTTGTCTTCGACACCGTTCAACATAGCGCATTTCACTCTAAAGCAGTAGAATATAAAAATTCTGCATTTCGACATAAAAAAATCTGTAGTTCACCATAATTTTCGGCATAATGCAATCGAACATAAAGCTCCCAAAAGTTCAAAAATTTAGAGCATAATGGATTTCAACATTAGGCGTTTCGACATAATCGAATTTTTCAATAAATGCAAGTCAGCATAAAAAAAGTGCAAGTCACCATAACGCTTCTCACCATAAAAGCCTCTCTTTAAACTTTTTTTTCGCCATAGAACTGTTTCTGTCGTTTGGGCATAACCTGCATTTGATCAAAAATAGCAGAAATCGCGTGTTACCGTTCACCATAAAAATATGCAACTCAACATAAAGAAAATAGTCGAAGACGTTCACCATAATGCATTTGAACATATTACATCTCACCATAAAGAAAAAATTTAACACAAGTCGTTTCGATATAAAATTTTGTCGTTTCAGCATAACGCAGCTGAACATAAAGGAAACTTTCATCGTAAAGAACTTGTCGTTTCGCCATAAAACTGTTTCTGTCGTTTGGGCATAATACATCTCACCATAAACTGTGGACAGCGCCAAAGAGCTAGCCGAATTTCGCTGTTTAAAACGAGAATATGGCGAAACGACAAATACCCTAAAAACTGGACAGTTCACCATAATGTAATTCAACATGGAGCATCTCACCATAAATTTGAAAAAGCAAGCAGGCAGCCAATGGAATCAGCTCGTTTTATGACACAAGGGTGTTAATTTTTTTCCTCTCGCGAGGAAGTGCGAATTGCAAACTGTCAAGTTTTAAGGTTTTTTCGTTTAGCCATATTCGCGTTTTAAACGGCGAAAATATGCTTGCTCTTTGGCTGTCCCTACTTTATGGTGAGATGTACTATGCCCAGACGACAAAAGTTTTATGGCGAAACGACAGGTTCTTTAAAATGAAAGTTTCCTTTATGTTCAACTGCGTTATGTTGAAACGACAAATTTTATATAGAAACGACAAATGTGAAATTTATCGTTTCGCCATAATCGCATTTCAAACGTTGAAAATAGGTTTCGCTGTGCCCAAACGACAGAAACAGTTTTATGGCGAAGTTCTTTAAACTGAAAGTTTCCTTTATGTTGAAACGACAAATTTTATGTCGAAACGACAAGTGCTAAATCTCTTCTTTATGGTGAGATGTATTATGTTCAAATGCACCATGGTGAACTTTTTCGGCTATTTTCTTTATGTTGAGTTGCAGATTTTTTACGGTGAACGGTAACTTGCGATTTCAGCTATTTTATGGTCAAATGCTGGTGAACCGCATTATGTGGAGTATACACTCGGCTTCGACTCGCCCTCTTAAATGGCAAAACTTACGCCCGCCCTACTTTTGCTATCTCTTTCCTAGCTTTTCGGATGCTAAAGGGAATGAAATGTTTAATCAGGACTAACATTCCGAACAGTAGTAAACTACGAAGGAGATTTAGTTGTTATTCATCCCTTGTAGATGATCCAGGGGTGCGCTTTAGCGATATTTACAATCCGTTTGATGGTGAGGGGGGTGTAATGACAACGCTAACTGGTGAGGGGTTGAAAACAAACCAGACACCCCTAAACCCCTCGCAATTCACATTCCGCACAGGTAAACCAATCGACCTTTAATCCCGAAACCCCCTCCCAAATCGTTCACGAGTATTGAAATTCAAAACCGCCGTATATCACAAAACAAGGGTTTGAGGGAAAGCACAGGAAAAAAAAAGAAGCCTTTTTAGAACGAAAATTATTCAATGAAAAAGAGAACGGAAAAAAAACTGTATGGAAATGTGTTCCCTTGGGTTTGACCGCTACACTCCTCATTACCGGAGGCGCCCCCTGCACCTCTTTTTTTACCTACAACCTTTTTTTATTTCGCTGATTCGCGAGAATCCCCGCGAGACTTTTCCCCCGCTCAACCTTTTCGACCCCTTCTCGTTCTCCACGGTTTCACTGAATATTTATGCGTTTTATCTCATCTAAAATCACAACAAGGATATTTTTATTTTGAACCCCAAAAACAAAAATTTTATAATTCATCCATTTTGTGTCCTACATCCTTAAATTATTATTGAGGGGGGGGGGGGGGGTAATTATATAAAATGTACTGGTTTGAAGAGCTTCCACGAAAACTTCCTTAAAGAGAAGTAACAATATAGAGGGGGAAGTATAACGGAGAGGGAAGTATATAAGAGGGGAAGTATAACGGAGGGGGGAGTATAACGGAGGGGAGGTATAACGGGGAAGGGAGGTATAACGGGGGGAAGTATAAGGGAACGAAAGTATAACTAACGGAGGGAAAGTATAAGGGAGGGGGAAGTTTTTTTTTTAATAATTTTCCGAGTTTTTTTTTTTTAACAATTTTCTATGTTTTTTTAACAATTTTCCGAGTTTTTTTGTATGAAAAATTTCCGAGTTTTTTTTTCGAAAAATTTTCTAAGTTTTTTTTTGTCGGATAAATATAAATATAGTTTAAAAATTATTTTTTATTTATTATTATTATAACTTTTATGTGAGTCTCTTTTAATGTTTTATTTCTATCCAGTGCTATAAAAAAGTTTATTAAACCACAAGTGGTTTTCTCTTTTTTCAAAAATTAAATTTATTTATTAGTATTTTTAAATATTAATATAGTTTATTGGTAAAATAAATATATTATATTTATACGAAAAAAAAAACTTAGAAAATTTTTCCAAAAAAAAACCTCGGAAAATTTTTCAACAAAAAAACTCGGAAAATTTTAAAAAAATTAAAAATTGTTAAAAAAAACTAAATTTAAAAAAAAAAGTTCTCTTATATTCCCCCTTCCTATACTTCCCTCTTTTATACTTTCGTTCCCTTATACTTCCCCCCGTATACTCCCATCCGTTATACTCCCCTCCGTTATACTCCCCTCCGTTATACTTCCCCTCCTATATTGTTTTCTTTAAGGAAGTTTTCGTTGGAAGCTCTTCAAACAAGTACTTTCTTCTTTGATTGGGGCGAGTCGAATCCTAATAGCTTGTTAATTCTATGATTGTTTAAAAATTTAAAAAATTAACATTTTAATTATTAATAAGTTTAACTTTGTAAGCAATTTATTGTTTTCTTTACGTTTTCCGAGTTGAAAGTTCAGGCTAAAATTATCCAGGGAATACGCGTATGAGTTTGATTACACATTAAATCCGTCCCCGAAGGCGTTTTGAGACAAGAGCTACAAAGTGAGATTGCCTAAACTCAGCGTTTATCCCAGAAGAGTTACGGGCGGGACAATCAAAAGTTCAAAATATCTCATTTCAAATGCGTAGACCGTCGGGGAGAAACGTTTTCTTGTCTTTTTTTAATTTATTCTAGAACACACGCGTATCCAACCTTGTCGCCTCATTTTACACAGAATAAAGTTTCCAAAAAATTTTTTGACAGTATCTTTAAAGTTTTAGACAGTTTTTTTGCTTATTTCTTCATTGTAGAGATTCGAAAGTGAGGCTGCAAAGTACCTTATTATGCACTTGTTGAGATTTCTTTTTTTAAACTGACAATTCAATTCAGATTTTTTTTTTCAATTTTGATACCTCATTGTTTACAAACGGTTGTAAATTAAACAAGTCGTGTTCTCCGTTTTGAATATTCGTGGACGTTTCGTAGCCGCGAGGTGTATAAATCCCTCTTCTGCCATCGCCCTGAACGGGATGCCCTCCACAGACCGCTTGACAGAAACCATTCACGTGTGAATACATTAAATACGTTAATTACATCCACACCGCGTATCGCCTCACAAAAAGGGTCGAAAATTAACCTGTCATATTTAATTGTCAGAAACTTAGTGGCTTTCTGTTCAGAAACACCTGCTTCCTTTGTATCAATAACGATGGCGGTTTTCCTCATTAGGATTCAAATTTCACGTCAAAAATGAAGTAAAATTGTCTAAAACAAGTCATCAGAGATAAGTAGATTCATTTCAGAACCTTCTAGTGGGTTATAAAAAAAACTCCCCTTTTATTATTTGGGTCCTCAGGGACATTTTCGGTGAGTGAGGAACTCTGTCTCAATATCTCACCCTTTCATGGACTTCCACGGCCTCCTAATCTTATCTCGGCCAGCATTTGACAACGATCTCTGAAAGGGGAAAAAAAGAGATGTGAGAGGAAAAAAAGTCTAAAAGAAAAAGTGATGGCTTTGCTATCTTTTTATATTAATTTTGTTAATTTAAATAAAAATTTTATTTGGTTGTAGAGGGGCTTTTGATGTATAAACAGGATGGGCACGTGTAAGTGGGGAGGCTTTTGTAAATAAGAGAAGACCCCTGGACCTCTTCTACGCAGTAAAGCAAGGAGTAGCCCTTCTCCCTTTGAGTTAAGGCCACGGCTTCCCTTCTCTGCCCGTTCCACTTTTTTTTGTACCTTGACCCCACTAATTGTCCACTTCTGTATTTTCCCAAAAGGCATTCCAGCTTTATACAAAACGTTGTTTTCTGATCATGAAATACGGACAAAGGAGAGTTTTTTCAATGGTATTCTCATTAGAATGGTGTCGCATGAATAAAAGAAAAGTACCTACGGAAAATGTCTTTTTATCATTTTTGTTGGCACAGAATTTTAATTTTTGTGGGTATTGGATGTAAAAATAGGGTATTTACCCAAAATCACGAAGCAGTTTTAGATTCTAGGCAAGCGCACTAGAAATGCTAAATATTTTAACCTTCCTAGGCCAAGAATTTAAAGAAGTATTGTGATACCCTCACTGGTTTTTGAGGGGTCTTCAGACCCCGTAGGTAAATTCGAATATGGATCTACCGATCTCAACTTTGTCTGTGGTTGCCGGCCGGCCGTAGCATTTTTTTCCGGAACACTTTACGGCCACAGTTTTCATCCGATTTTCACCAAATTTTCACACAAATTTCTTTAGCCGGTGAACAAGAATAACGAGGGCGATTTTTGAATTTCGAAAAAATGGCGGAGATATGTCTGTTGAAATTTTAAAAAATTTAACCGTTACCGTTGGTCCGATTTTCACCAAATTTTCACCAATTACTCCTTATATTTTTTAAGAATTTTTGGTGTAAAAAAATTGCCATTTTAATTATTATTTTTTTGTAGGGAGAATTTCATACTTCTACCCATTACGAGAGGCATCCCTAGGCCAAAGAGCCCATTATTTCTACCTGACACTTAAAAAATTTTCGAAAAAAAAAAAAAAATTTAAAAAAAAAAAAAAAAAAAAAAAATTAAAAAAAAACTGAAAATTTTTCAAAAAAAAAAAAACTTAAAAATTTTCAAAAAAAAAACTTCCCCTCCTTTATACCTTTCCCCTTATTATACTTCCCTCCTATCCCCTCTGTTATACTTCCCCCCCTTATACTTCCCCCTTCTATATACTTCCCCCTTTATATTCCCTTATATTACTTCCCCTCCTATATTGTTACTTCTCTTTGAGGAAGTTTTCGTTGGAAGCTCTTCAAACCAGTACTTTTTTTTGCTGAGACAAAGCGATTTTTTTCCCCCTAAATTCTCCAAAACGACGTTTCTAGGCCAAAAAAGGAGAAAGAATTTTTTTGGAAGAGAATTTTCTGTTCAACAACTGGGGAAAACTTCTGAAAAATGATGCGGGAGGGCCGGCAAAACTGAGCAAATGTTCCATTATTTTTGGCCAAAAAACACCCATTTTATTAAATTTTTGGCGTTTTCTCTGTTATATAAGATGCAATTTCACACAAATTTGGTCTTTTTTGGCTGAGAAATAACCTTTTTTTTACCAATTGTGGACTGTTTTTATTCTTTTTTGAGCGTTTTTCTTCTTCTCTAGAAATTTTCGTTTTTCCGCCAAGAAATCCAATTTAAACGGGCTTACAACACGTTTTCCTCGTTCTTTAATTGATACCTTTTTTACTCGATTTTGTGGTGATTGGTCACTGGTTTAAAAAATTTTCAGATCCACAAAGTGGCTTTTCAACTCTTTATTTTACAGCGAGCAGCAGGGGCCTTTTCATGGCGTCCAATCGCGTTTAATATTTAAAAATCCTCGACTGTAGATTTTATACCTTAGGAGGAAAAAGTCTGTCAGAAGAGGGGGAAAAAAAAGAACAAAGGATTCTCTGAACAAACGTTCCGCAGATTGGAAATTCGTATCGAGCTTTGTTAACCGAGCGTGAAAACGGGCTTGGAATAAGCATCGGATCGAAAACGTTCCTATGGCGTGGAAATCCTAATCGTCGCTCTCGAACAAAGAAAAACCTCGAAAACTTTCAGACCTTATTCTCCCTTCAGAAAAATCTTTTTTTCTGTTTCATATAGGATAACACCTTAATTATCATGTCCTTTGTACGGGAGCCTTTTAATGGAAAAAGGGATCCTTCGGATTTATTTATTCATTGTCTTCTGCAATTAAGGTGCCGTTGAACACGACTAGAACATGGTTCCTATACAGGTGTGCCACTATTGTCTTTACAAGTAGCTTTAAGTGAACTTTCGTGTTCAAACTAACCTCACCTTATTAGTAGGAAAGAAGAATGAAAAAAACGCATCAACCCAATCGTACCCGCTATAAAAACCAAAATTATAAATTTTTTAAGATAAAAAAAAATTACTTAATTGGCCAAAAAAACTCTTATAAAAATAAAACATTTTTTTTATGTTTATTCTTTTTAACATGCTACTTTTATATTAAATTTTACTACCGTTTTATTTTTATTTTCTGCTCTTTTTATAATTTTATAGGAAAGAACAAACAATGCCTGAAGGGAAATTTTAGTGTAGGGGAGAAAAAGGGTTAAAAAAAAAATTAGCATTTGCATGAAAATTATCTTTCACAAAGAATTTAAAACTTCCTTCCCTTTTCCGCCTTTTAGATGGATATCGTCTTATTTTTATTTGAGTGCTCCTAAATTAATAATCTTTAATTTAAAATTAAAATAAGCTGGTAAATTTTGTCAAAAGAAGGAAAAAATAGGTCGCAGTCTCTCGGTAGATTCGCGAACTATCGAGCCAACTCGCGCATGCCCAAAGATCCGTGAGAAGAAGAGCAGTGAATGAGGCCCTTAAGGGTCCTGGATTTTTCCTCCTTCTTAAGGTTTTCTACGAGGATCTTAAGAAAATGATGATGAAGAAAAACTTGGATCCCAGAAAAAAAATATTGCGATTACACAGCAAATTTAACACTCTGAAAACTTTTTCAAAGTGCAGTTAATTTATAAAATTTTAAGCCTTTAATATTCCAATTTTAGTCGAGGTTAATGGATTTTTGTACAAAGGTTCCTGATTGAGTGGCTAAAGGGTAGGAAGCTTTATAAAGGTGGCCGTAAGGGGATTATTTTCCGCCTTTAGGGACCTCAAAATCCTTTTAACACTATAAACTTTTAAAAAAGACGTTATTTTTTTACATTATAATAAGTTTTCCGTCTTTTCGAACAAAAGGATAATTAGAAAGGAGGCCTTTTTCCTTCAAAGATGGCGGATGGAAAAAGGAAAAGAGTGCCCGCAGGGCTGCCTTAGAAACGGAGATGAAAGACAACTCTTTTTTTTCGGGACGGAATATCTTGAATTTTCCAAGGTTTAAACATTTTCAAGATGGAAAAAAAAGAGGCAAGCAAAAATAACGAGTCGTTTTTTTACGAAACTCATTTTAAATAAATTTTTTTTGGAAGAATCTTGGGTTTTCTACCTTGAAAATATTGATTTTTCTTTTTTTAAACATTTTGAAAATTGAATTTCCTCTCATGAGAGGTTGAAACTTTTTTCAAAGCTTTGTTAAAAACAAGACCTCATAAATGTTTCAGGGATGGAAGAGAGGGTTTTCCGAGGGTACCCACGTGCGGGGGAGGGGATTTTCAAAGGTAACTTGCGGCTACTTGTACAAAAAGCGCAAACTTTATTTACATACATTACGTCTCTTTAGTTTGCTAGTCACACAGGCATGTTTATCAGTTCAAAGGTAAAATTCTGGAATCCATTTGAATTGTTTAAAGGAAGAATTTTACGATTATTTTTACCCATGTTTTGAGGCAGATGTGATGCGTTTTCTGGTGGCAGATGGGGAACTCCCCAGTCGAAAACGACTTTCTCGTTATTCCATGTTTACAATAAACTGTTTTAGTGACTCAAAATTTTTGTTTTTTTCCGACAAATATGCTAAATGAATTTTTTTGTGCGGAGTTCTGGGAACCGAAGATGAGGCGAGATAAATTTTGAAATATAGCTCTTAGGTACTTGAAGATAAACCATATGTGGCCTACTTAATCTTCCTGACGCTTAGACCGCCGACGGGCAACAACACCCTTGAGGGATCATCTCTCTCTCACTATTTGATTTACAGTTCAAATTCAATTGATAACTTCACCTTCAAAGGATAGAAATATTGAAAAAAAGTAGAAAGGGATTAATTTAAAATTCGCACACATGGAGACACGTAGGCGTTTTTCACCCCTCCCCCATTTAATTAGATCTGCTGAACCCTTAGGGACGCTTTTCCCCTTTCTATAAAATTTCATATTTTCAACACGTTCCATTTCAAGAATTCGTCAAGTTCTTTTATTTTTTTTCCAAGAAAAATATCTCACCTTGTACGACCTCATAAAAAGGGCAGCAAAAAGTGGCTCTGTGCGGACATGAAGCCATCAATCCCTTCATTTCATTATGTCTCCAGACTTAAATAGTTTCGCTTTTATTTATTTTTTTCATTGAACTTGACTGATTTATTAAGAAGGAATGAAAAGAATCATTTTTCTTCTGACCATACTTGGATAGTGAGCACAAAGTAACCAACAAAGGCGCAGGAAAAAAATTCTTTTTTTCATGATTATTTCATTTTGTGGGGCAATTAAAGATATTTTGGCAACACTGATTGATTAGGGTAATTAGGTAGGAGTAATATAGATTAACATTTTGACAGCACTGACTAATTAGAGAAAGTTGGTGGGGTAACGAAGGAATTGTCAGAGCTTAGTCTGAAAAGGGGGAAAAAAGATGGGCTTGAGGTGGCAACACTGATGATTTTAACAGTTTTGTGTAAACGAGTGTAGAGAATGCGAAACGATTAAGTTAGGAAGCAAATGATCCTTGTGCAAATGATGATGACTAGTTGGGGAACCTAACTTGTTTGGGATAATTTCGCACGTTGGCAGCACTTATTTGGGAAATTGATGTAGGTGAAGGTTGGCAATCCTGTTTGATTGAAATCAAGGAGAGATCGCGATGACTTTTTCAACAACTTAAGATAAAAAAAACTGGGAAAATCGTGCACGCACCCATTACTGGGGATAAAAAGTAAATAAAAGAGACATGGAAAAAAAAATTGGTGTGGTTTTATGTAAATGGGACCAACCGAGCGTGTACGAAGGCGGTGATCGATTATCATAAGTGATACAAATTATAACTTCGTGGATGAGAAAGGTGACGAGTGGAGATTAACATAATGAAATCGATCCTAATGCTCTCAGATTCTTAAAAAAAAAATTATAAAAAAAGAAAGGATTGTAATCTACACTTGTAACATAATAAGGGAAGTCGCCCCACCAAACTTCCGCCCATAGAAGGTGTCGAGTGAGTTCAAAAAGCGGAGGGGAAGGTTTTTTTTTCATTGGGCGCCCTCCGCCAATCGAAAAGAAGACGCCATTCCTAATTACAGGGTCATCCTGTAATTAATACACTTTTTTTTAGCTTCCCTTCCTCTCTCAACTATCTTAGAAACGGTTTTTCCATAATTTTAATTTTTTTTTTCTAAGACCTTTTAATTAAAACGATGAATGAACAAGTTTTTTTCCACTAGGATGGACAAAAAAAAACTTTTTTTAAAGTAGAAAATCAAATTTTTTTTAGTTGAGACGATAATTAAGCAAAAAGCGAAATGCTCCTTAAAAAAATAAACTTGACATTTTAGAAGGTAAATATTAAAAGGTTTGATCTTTCGTTAAAAAATCTTTAATTTTTTAGACTATAAAAGCTTTGACTAATAGGTTGAGAGAAGAAAAGCTTACTAAATATTAATTGGAGATTGATTACAGAGCGGAGCTAAAGATAGCACACTGCTGCTGACTTCCTAAAAGAGAGTTGTTGTATACTCCTTAGTTGGTTTTTGGGAGAGGTTTTCAGTTTTTCATGGCTGCAATTTTCATTTTTCACAGAATCTTCTTTTGTCGTTCCTAGAAAATGTCGAGAGCTTCTTTGAAGTCTGTAAAAATGTGGAGATTTAAGTTTTACATGTACATAACCCATGGGGTGTTACTTTTATGACCCCCAAGGAGGCCACATGGGGTCATAAAGACCCATAGTCATAACACTCATGATCAATGGGTCTGGGGGCCCCATGGGTCCAGGGAGCCCAATGTACAGTCACCATTGCCTTATTTTTCCAATTTTCAACCTGAAAAACGATTTTTGTTCGTAATCTACGCTCAAAAGAAAGGGGGTTGTAAATTAACTTTTTTCTCTCCGGAGCCGTCCGAAAAAAGGCCATTAGCGACGAAATCTCGTGATGCAGAATGCGAAGATGCTCAAATTGAGACAGTTGGATTCTTCGGGAAAAAAATAAGTGGAATTAAAAAAAAACGAGTCTCCTAGGTCAATTTTAAGGATTTTAGCGCAAAAAAACGCTAAATTTTGACATTTTTAAAAGTTGTCCAAAATCGTCATGAGTACTCAAATCTACTTGAAATTTTGCGTAGATTACGAATCTGAAATAAAAAATAGGGGTTCTCATTTGAAATAACGAAGTAGGTTGTGTCTGGGACACCCTGTATATCCAGGCGGATTTTAAACTACACCATCAAATTCTTTGATTTAAATTAAGGGGGGTTTACATTTAACTTTTTTTCGTAAAAACACTTTTTAACGCTCTCCAGACGCTTGCCATGTGTTTCCGGACACCCTGTATTGAGGTGTCCGCTTTCGGAAAATAGGAAAAAAAAACTTTTGAAAAAAATGAAAAATGAAGTTTAATTTCTGATTAGGAAAACATAATATGTATTATTACATACATATACGATATTACATATGTACATACATATTAAAAATAAAAAATTAAACTTTTAAAAAGTCGGTAATTTTGAAGTGAAGTCAAGAGTTTAACTGAATTTTATAAATAAAGACCATGGTGAGGGACAAAAAGGGATTAACTAAGGTCAAAGATCATAAGTAAGATGCAAAATGTAAACAAAACATCTCTAGAACAACAGAGTGTCAATAAACTTTGTCCTTGAAAAAACGTGCTGTCCGCTTATAGGAGACTTTTAGGGGTAAAATTGAATTTTTCAGGCTGTCCGCGTCCGTTATTGAGAGTGTCCGCTTTATAGAAATATTTAGAATACCTTTTCCTATGTTTTAACGCCGGGGAATCAGAATTTGTCCATTGAAGGGAGATGTCCGCTTTTAAGAGGTGTCCGTTAAGGGAAGTTTCACTGTATATAGATTTTAAGACTAAAAATTTTTATTTTTTCTCGAAGGAAATTTTTCTGAAGTAGGTACCTAGACATTTGGCCTGTTCATGACGGTTAAGTGTGACTTGGCGGGGAAAAGACAATTTTTTTGTTTTTATGAAGTTCTCGTCGATGACAGCCCTTTTTCTTTGAGTTAATACCAACTTCCGCCCGGTGCGCTGCTCTGCAAGGAACAAAAATTAAGGATTATGATCAAAAATTGACTAAAAGTGACTCTAAAATAGTTAACTTTGTGTTAAGATCCCCCGTAGAGCCCTTCTTATCATATTCGAACCACCCGGACACGGCACAGGTGTACACGATAAATTATTACCGAGATGTTATCGTGCGTGTAGTAGGACAAAATCTCACGTAGATCACGAGATTAAACAAAAAAAATTTTTTTATCCAAACACGAAATAATATTTTGAATGAAGGAGTCTGGGAGCAAATATTGGCTGGGAATTCGTCGGGGCTTCTAAATGGAGAAAGTTAAGGAGGGAGGTTTCCCCTTTACTCATAAACGTGTATAAACAAAGTTTTAAGCTTCACCTAACCCTGTCTATATTCCACAGTTTTGAAATTACGAAAATATCAAAATTTTAAAAAAGAGAAAGAAATTTGTTTTGGACATTTGGGGATGATTCAATGGGACAGCTAAATGAAAAATGTGTCTGATTCCCAGTTTAAAATTTATTCCGAGCACATATCGCTCAGGTCACGTAGTTTCCAAACAGTCAGAAGGGGAGGTGGAAAAAAAAATTAGTGTCGAACTGTTTTCGTGTTGCTATGAACGCTCCGTGTTTTAAAGACATGGTTTAGGAATATGAATAGGAAGGAAATTGAGCATTTAGTACACCCCTGTCCTCTTCATCCGCCACTTCCCCGTCTCCACCCACTCCGTAAACTTGATTCTTGTTGTATGTAAATTGTTACCTTCCCCAACCTGAATATAAAAAACCTTTATTTTCAAAAGAATTTTACGTCTAGACATTGACGTTTTAATAATAAAGAGTAATTTAAAAAAAATTATAAATACTTTGCAATTATAACGTCCGTTCACGGTCCCTCAATTAGTGGCACCGCTTTTATTATCTACCTATTTAATATACATAATTTAGTTAAATTTATGATAATTTTTCTAAAGTAATAAAAGTTATTTAAAAAAATTATAAATCATTTAAAGGCCTTTTAACTTTCTTTGATATCCTCGAGTTTGATATGCCGAACCTGTAGGCATAATGCGGTTCACCATAATGCATTAGACCATAAAATAGCAGAAATCGCGAGTTACCGTTACCTTAAAAAATCTGCCACTCAACATGAAGAAAATAGTCGAAACGTTCACCATAATGCATTTGAACATTATAGATCTCACCATAAAGAAAGATTTAACAATGACATAAAATGTGTCGTTTCAAAATAACGCAGTTGAACATAAAAGAAACTTTCATTTTAAAGAACTTCTCGTTTCGCCATAAAACTTTCTGTCGTTTGGGCATAATGCTCACCATAAACTAGGGACAGCGAAAGAGCAAGCCTACTTTTGCCGTTTAAAACGTGATTATGGCGAAACGACAAAACCTTAAAACTTGACAGTTCACCATAATGCAATTCGCACATTCTCGCAATAGGAAAAAAGAAACCCCCTTGGGTCATAAAACGAGCTGATCCCATTGGCTGCTGCTTGCTTTTTCTAGTTATGGTGAGATGCTTTATGTAGAATTGCATTATGGTGAACTGTCAAGTTTAAGGTTTTTGTCGTTTCGCCATAATCGCGTTTTAAACGGAGAAAGGCTAGCTCTTTCGCTGTCCCTAGTTTATGGTGAGATGTATTATGCCCAAAGACAGAAACAGTTTTATGGCGAAACAACAAGTTTAAAGAGAGACTTTTATGGTGAGAAGCGTTATGGTGACATGCACTTTTTAAAGTCGACTTGGATTTATTGAAATGCGTTTATGTCGAAACGCTTTATGTTGAAATGCATTATGCTCAAAAATTTTAACTTTTAAGAGCGAATGCAATTGAAATAAGCTTTTAAAGTTAATGTTCAATTGCATTATTGCAAAACGAATTATGGTGAACTACAGATTTTTTATGTCAAAATTCAGATTTTTTATACTCAACTGCTTTAGGGTGAAATGCGTTATGTTGAACGGTGTTCTCGCATATCCTCTAAAAAAGTATACGTAGAGCATCTCTTTTTTCCCCCTTAACTTAGCGTTTTTAATGTATCTCAATAGATACCTTGGATACAGGTTCCTTCAATGAATCCGCACCTCAAAAACTTCCTGGGCGATTTCCATTATACCTATTATGTTGGCAGCAATGATGTCGATAGTAAGAGATGACTTGATAGCGAAAAAAACCGATCAAAATTCAAGGCAGGATATAATATTTGGTGCTACCCCTGAGTCTATAAATACACTATTGGCAAAGAATAATCTTTGTTGTTTTTTTCAGGATTTCTATTGATATTCTACTCCGAAGAAAAACATACGTTAAAATAATGCTGACAAGGGTTAGTGGGTTCTATTCAGACACCCACACTATCAGAATGTGCAATGTCTGGAGGCAATAAATAGACTGTTTGTGCTCCATCACAAGCCCTGAATTTAAATCACTCAGACTCCTTCCTCTTCTTCTTTTTTTTTTGCAACTTTCTTTCGGAGTCTCTAAATTGAATTCCCGAGCCTTCCGAATAGTCTGGGGAGCCTTTAGATAGCCCGAAAGAGATAGGAAACTCCCCTTCCCCTTTTTCGCTTCGTGCCCCAAATAAGAGTTTTCGATAATACACTGAACTATGTCTCCCCTCCCCGCTTTTTTTTTCACTATCATTTTTTTCTCGACAAGATACGCTTTAAAGTGTTGCTCCGATAGGGGTTAATCTTCAAGGCACACGTCCTATATTGTTTACGCGATTATCATCTATTGGGGGGATAAAGAATGGCTCGTTTCATAATTTATAAATGTTAATGAGAAACTTATCGCATAAATTGAAATAAAAAAAAACCATAGACTATAAATTTTGTAGAAATTCAACATAGTAGGTCAATAAAGCCGATTAGTTAAGAAGTTAAACCTAGATCGCTCCTCCGTCGTAGGGAGTTTCTCAGATTGTCTGATGAATCGTTTATTGAAAATCTCTGTTTTGAACTAAAAAGTCATCAATTCTTATTTTCTATAAAATGAAATGAAAATTCTTTTTTTCTTGGATTACGCTTAGAGGTAAAAATGCTGGAGTGCCAACGTCTCGTCCGAAAGTATTCTCGTCCTAAAGTATTCTCGTCCTAAAATAATAGAAAAAGGAAAAATATAAACTGTATTCTCGTCCTAACAGGGAACGCCCCTTTTTAGGACGAGATGACAGTAGGACAAGAAGACATTCGGACAAGTGGATTTCAATTTTATACAATTTTTAATATTTTAAGTACTTTAATAAAATAGAAATCATCTCGTCCGAAAGTATTCTCGTCCTACGGTCTTCTCGTCCTAAAACTATGTGTAAAATAAAATATTACTTAAATTAAATGAAATGTATTCTCATCCGAAAGTATTCTCGTCCTACTGTCTTCTCGTCCTAAAACTAACGTACAAAAATTGCTGCGTCGGAGAAATGCGGCAGCGTTCCACCCAAGCAGGTTTTAAATTCCTTTTTGCGCCTACCGAGCTCATCATCCATCCCAGGGCCGCCTACAGGGTGAGCAAATCCTCGCGAGAGGAAAAAAATTAACCCCCTTGTGTCACAAAACGGCTGATCCTCGCAAAAATAAACAAACAAACCGACCGTGACTTGCTGGGGTGGAACGCTGCCGCATTTCGCATTTAAGCAATTTTTGTAGGTACGTTAGTTTTAGGACGAGAAGACAGTAGGACGAGAATACTTTCGGAAGAGAATACATTTCATTTAATTATAAGTAATATTTTATTTTACACATATTTTTAGGACGAGAAGACCGTAGGGCGAGATGATTTCTATTTAATTAAAGTATAATATTTAAAAAATTGTATAAAAATTGAAATCCACTTGTCCGAATAACTTCTCGTCCTACTATCATCTCGTCCTAAAAGGGGCGTAGCCTGTTAGGACGAGAATACAGTTTGTATTTTTTTCTTTTTCTATAATTTTTAGACGAGAAAACTTTAGGACGAGAATACTTTCGGACGAGATGTGTGCCCCAAAATGCTGTAGAAAAAGAGTTAAACAATTTTTTGTTTAATGTATTTTGAGAATAGGTTTTCCTAAATATTTTATTCATACCTGAACGTTATAGAGTTCTTTTCTAACAAAAAAAAAAAGTCTTTTTCTTTAATTTTACATTAGATTTATCAGATTGGAGTACGCACGAAGAGTTCGGACCCCCTTACCGGGCCTGCCGTGGTAAGGGAAGAGGACGGGGGGTTTACGTGCCCTGTATACACGCTTCTTGTTTAACTTAACACCCTAAATTATTACACGATAATCCGAATATCACATTTTCTGTTCATTTTTCTATAATTGACTTATAAACTTCACATTGAAAATCGGCAATCGGGTACGTTGACCGTCATTGTTTCCGGGCTAATTACCCTAAAACAATGGACCTTCATTAACATAATATTACACGTATTAGAGGGATCATCGAAGACAAAAAAAAAATATAAAAAAACAATCAACTCGTTTGCATATATAATACATCCGCCCTCCAGGCCTACCACTAATTGTTTTTTCTTTTATAATTACAAAGAATAATTGGATCCTAGAAAATATCAACCGCAGGCTAAAACTTTGACACATTTAATTGATTTTTTTTTCTCTAAATTGTTTTTCTTTATAGGCCTCTATTAAAAGGTTTAAAATTCCGTTAGTGGTATTCTCATTATCCACTCAAATGCTTGGAAAGAACACACGCGACTAACTCAGTTTGCATACATTACATCTTCCCGAATTCGTAACTTCTAAACTAATTTACTCCCCGCCAGAGCCAAACCCCCTTTCACTTTTCGAAGCGCTGCCACCAAACTCGTTAGCTCTCGAATTGTTTCATTTATTCTAAAAACAAGTTTAAAATGCAAAAAACCTTTTTAAATCTAGTTTGTTCTTTATCTTACAAAAAAAATCCATCCAAATGGTTTATTATTTCACAAAATGTAATGTTTAAAATCTTCATTTTTTTTCTGTCATGTAAAAATACGGTCGTTTACCCCCAGGAAGATAGGGAAGTTTTATAAATAGAAAATCTAAATGGAAAAAATGAATATAAATAAAAGGGGTTTCAAGTGTGATTTAAAAGTGAACGGTCAGCATGTGAAACATTTTTAGCGCTAACTCATCCCGCGGTGGGGACCTCGTTTTTCCCGCGGGAGGATCGACAATGGAAACTCGCTAAGGTAGTAAATCCAGCGTATAGAATAAAAGGGGTGAAGTCATGAATTAAACACTTTTTTTCGACTCTGCTGTGTAAATAATTTGACGTTTTAAAACTCAAAAACGTGTTTTTAGCGTATACAATCGCATTGGCTTGCTAGTTGGTTCTACATAACGCATTTCACCCTACAGCAGTTGAACCAAAAAATCTGTAGTTCACCATAATGCAATTGAACATGAAGCTCTAAAAAGTTCAAAAATATTGAGCATAATGCATTTCAACATAAAGCGTTTCGCCATAAGCGACTTTTTTAAATAAATGCAAGTCGACATAAAAAAAGTTCAAGTCACCATAACTCTTCTCACCATAAAAGCCTCTCTTTAAACTGTGTGCGCCATAAAACTTTTTCTGTTGTTTGGGTATAAAATCTCACCATAAACTTGGGACAGCGAAAGAGCTACTTTCACCGTTCGAAACGTAACTATGGCGAAACGACTAAAACTGACAGTTCACCATAATTCAACATTATACCATCTCACCATAACTAGGAACAGTAAGCAGGCAGCCAATGGGATCAGCTCGTTTTATGACACAAGGGGTTGATTTTTTCCTCTAGCGAGATGTGCGAATTGCGTTATGGTGAACTGTTAAGTTTGATAACATAATGCACTTTACCATAAAATAGCAGAAATCGTGAGTTAACGTTCACCATAAAAATCTTTAACTCAACATAAAGAAAATAGTCGAAAACGTTCACCATAATGTATTTGAACATAAAATCTCACCATAAAAAGAGATTTAACATTGTCGTTTCGCCATAATCGTGTTTTAAACGGCGAAAATAGCTTGCTCTTTGTGTCCCTAGCTTTGTGAGATGTTTAACGACATAAACAGTAAAATGAAAGATTCTTTATGTTCAACTGCGTTATGTTGAAACGACGAAATTTATTTCTTATGTCGAAACGACAAGTGTTAAATCTCTTCTTTATGGTGAGATGTTTTATGTTCAATACATTATGGCGAACGTATTCGACTATTTTCATTATGTTGAGTTGCAGATTTTTTATGGTGAATGGTAACTCGCGATATCTGCTATTTCATGGTAAAGTGCATTATGGTGAACCGCATAAAGCAACACGTATACACTCACGCATACTGCCTTGGCGACGGGCGGATAATGAGACTGGAGAAGGTTATCTAGCAGAACAAAGCACGAATGATTTCCCAACTATACTCTGTCTGGCACGTCTGCTACTCACTTTCGACAGTTTGCTAAAGGCAGTATTTGCTTTCTATAAACTAAAAATTACCACCATGGTTAACTTCAATATTCGAGGTTAGGCAGCAGTCCTTCCTTCACTCCTTGCTGACTGCGTATACTTGCTTCTCTTCCGCGCGTTTAAAGGTTAAAGTGATAGATTTCTTCCTGAAGTAATGAAGTCATCACATTTTACATTCAAAAAAGTTTTAAAAAATTTTGTTCAAAAATGCCTTTTCTGTTCGATTTTGTAACAATAGTGTTTCCGCGTTATATGTCGGAAAGGTTGACACGTCCTCCGATCTCTATCTCCTCTCTCTCCCTGTCGGGAAGGGAAAAACGTGCCGTGTTTTAATTCCAAAAGAAAAGAGAAGAAAAAAAAAAAAGAACGGCCCGGAGACGCGATCCTTGAGATTATAATATCAAGAAAACTGTACGCATCCTGAAAGAAGAATGGAAATTATAGAATTGCAAATTCTTCTCCGGCTTTCTCCGTCTTTAAAAAACAAAGAATGCAAAAGTTCAAAAGCTTTTTGGCATCCGTTTGAAATTAATCACGTATTAATAATGAACTTATTTACATTCAACGTTGATATCGACACCCCTTGATGACTCCCCAGAATCTGCATTCGAGCACGGAGACTTAAGACGTGTCATGTTTAATTCAACCCAGCATTTTGTCCTCATTTTAAAAAGAGAAAAACGTCAACTTTTTTCTAGTTAAAAAAAAATCTGAAAAGATTAAAACAATGATATTCCATAAAGAAGGGGAAAGAGCTCTCCCCTGAGGAACCACGAAAGTATAAAATGATCTCATTAGTCGATTTTAATTTATTGAGCCCTCCACATTCGATTTATGACGTGACTTCTTTTTATTTACGAGAGGGATTTAAAAAAAAAGGAAAAAATTTTTTTTCAAAGTACCGCCGAGACGGTTTTAAACGTTCTGCCTTTTTTTCCTTCCCTTCTCCCCTTGCATCTTCGGTTAGCAATTACAGGTTTAATTGCGTAATTGTTGTTTTCCGAATAAACAAAAGGTTTGGAGAAGTAGGAAAAAAAGAAGATCGCCTCTGATTAAGCAATTATAGGGCTATTTTCTAAATGTAAATTTAAAACATTTCAATTTCTTCAAGCCAATTAATCTGACCAAAACCCCTTAAGGAAAGTCGTCTTTTATTTTTTCAGGTCGTCGATTTCCCAATAATTTATGTGCGACTCATGAAGAAATGTAATGACGTTTTTATTTATTTAAAATATTTTAGTTTATAGAAGGGCTTGTCTTTGCATCGCATTATCCTTACCGCCGGCCGTGATTATTTGCTTCGTCTGTTCTATGCAAAATAGTACATGACATCTGGTGGAATATAAACTCAACGTTAGAACCTCAGATGTCTAATTTTAGACTAATTAAATGTATTCATGCAAGAGCGGTTGAACTGAACTTTTAAACTATGGAGCCTACATGTTGTTTCTGTAGAATAGAGGGCTTTACGCTAGAAAAAGTACATAAATTCTCTTCCTTTTTCTATATTCGGGCTAAGAAAACACCATTTTTTGGCCGTTTTTCTAGGTCTCTCGGTCAAAAAATCTTTACTCGTTTTAAACGTTTTTCTTGCCCTTTTGGCAGAAGAACCTCCCTTTTTTGACATTTTTCAGGCTGTTCGGAGGAGGTGGTCTTTCAAAGATTTTAAACATTTTTAAGCACTATTGCCTTAACAACTTTGACGAGCTTATGCGCAATATGTAATGACGTATGAAACTGCCCAAAGAAAACCCCAACTTTTGGTCGTTTTTCTAGGTATCTAGGTCAAAAAAAGCATCTTTACTCGATTTTCAAACGTTTTTCTTGCGCTTTTGGCTGAAAAACCTCCCTTTTTTTACCAGTTTTCTGGCTATTTGGGGAGGTGGGTCTTTTTAAGTAGATTTTTAACATTTTTAAGCACTATTGCCTTAGCAACTTTGCCGAGCTTATGCGCAATACGTAATGACGTAAAAACTGCCCTAGAAAACACCATTTTTTGGTCGTTTTTCTAGGTATCTCGGTCAAAAATCATCTTTTACTTGATTTTAAAACGTTTTTCTTGCTTTTGGCTGAAAACCTCCCTTTTTTACTTTTTGGCTGTTTGGGGGAGGTGTGTCTTTAAGTAGATTTTTAACATTTTTAAGCACTATTGCCTTAGCAACTTTGCACAGCTTATGCGCAATCGTAATGACGTAGAAACTGCCCTATGAAAACACCATTTTTGGTCGTTTTTCTAGTCTCGGTCAAAAAAAAAAATCATCTTTTACTCGATTTTAAGACGTTTTTTTGCCTTTTGGCTGAAAACTCCCTTTTTTAGTTTCGTGCTTTGGGGGAGGTGGGTCTTTCAAAGCATTTTTAACATTTTTAAGCACTATTGCCTTAGCAACTTTGCAGAGCTTGCGCAATACGTAATGACATGAAACTGCCTAAGAAACCCAATCTTTTGGTCGTTTTTTTAGGTCTCTATGTCAAAAAAATCATCTTTTACTCAATTTTAAGACGTTTTTTCTTGCCCTTTTGGCTGAAGAACCCCCTTTTTTATCGGTTTTCTGGCTATTTTGGGGAAGGTGGGTCTTTTTAAGCAGATTTTAACATTTTTAAGCACTATTGCCTTAGCAACTTTGCCGTGCTTATGCGCAATACGTAATAACGTATAAAACTGCCTAAAATTGAGTTCGTGTGTGGAATATCAGAGATAAAATCCTTATGTTAATCTCGATAGTTCGTCTGTCGGAAAAGGCGATCAGATAAAATCGAAACCCTTCTTTTTTTCACGTGAGATAAGTTAAACGATTTCTAAATACCTGCTTCTGCCTCGTTCCACCCGGTCATCCCTTAAGGGCCATTCAAGCGTAGAGCCGGCCAGCGTCGGAAGCAGAGCGGAAACTGCTGTGGCCAAACGAGTGGAGGGGGATCTATACAAAACAATTACTCGAAATAGACTTTCGTGACCGTCTCCCACATTCAGAAATACAACTTTTTTCTCCCCTTTAATTTCTTCATTTTTTTTTGTTTTCCTTCATGTAAATTAGTATTTGAAAAATAATAAAAGAGATAAAAGGTGATGAAAGTTCCGGTTATATTTGGGCTATTGATATGTAAAATTAAGTCTGGTAAAAGACGGGTTTCTTTTGTTGTTAGCTCAGAAACCGGCTGTTGATAAGCAATTGGAGACCATTTTTAACAGAAAAGCGCGGGAAAAAATTGAATTGAGCCTGGCAATCTTCTTTGTTTGCTGAAAGGTACCTAATTTAATTCTTGGCCAATTTCGTAAAATGTTTTCAGAGAAGCGAAACTCTGGGAAAAGTTTAAATTCCTTTAGTCTTAAAAATTTTGACATGACGTAAGAAAAAATACGATTTTAAAAAGTATATATTTTAAAAAGTTTCTCTAATTATTTTTATATTTATTTAAAGGTTATTTGTTTTGGTGTTTTATTAAAAAGAAAGGCCGGGACCACCTGAGGGCACGAGGAGAGCCGATTTGTCTTCTTTATGGTCTCCCGCCTCCTGGGTTTGACTGGGGCTCTTAAAACGAATAGATCACCGGAGGACTAGGATAGAAGCAGGAACGTTATTTCATCGTTACTCCCCGTCCATTTCCTCTCCTAACAAGGTCACTTTCGCGGGAGATATCAGAGAGACGTTTGGTCACCAAATCGACCGTAAAACTCCGGCTACGTCTCGAAAAACGATAAATCTCAACATCGATAAATTATCTGTCATTTCTTTAAAACTTCCGAAAGATTGAACTTTTAAGAAGACGGTTTTCAAAGTGTTTTAAACAGAGAAAATTAGGAAAGAAAAAATAATTTCTTAAGTCGAATACGAACCTGCGACTTTCAGGTGGCAGGTCCAACGCTCTATTAATAAAATTTTACTTTACTCCTCCTCCAGCCCAAAAATATGTAGTTTGAAGAGCTTCCAATGAAATCTACATCAAAGAGGAAGGAACAATATAGGAAGGGGAAGTATCAAGGAGGAGAATTATAAAGGAGGAGAAGTTTAGGGAAGGGGAAGTATAAAGGAGGGAAAGTTCAAGGAGGGTGAAGTATAATGGAGGGAAAGTTCAAGGACAGCGAAGTACAAAGGAGGGGGAATAATAATTTTAAGCATTTAGAATTTTAGACCAACGAAACCAACGAAAACCTCCTCGAAGAGGAAGGAACATATAGAAGGGGGAAGTATCAAGGAGGAGAAGTATAACGGAGGAACAATATAGAACCCCGAAGTATCAAGGAGGAGGAGTATAACGGAGGAACAAATATAAGGGGGAAGTATCAAGGAGGAGAAGTATAACGGAGGAGAAGTATAAAGGAAGGGGAATAATAAATTCAAGCATTTAGACCAACGAAACCAACAAAAACTTCCTCGAAGAGGAAGGAACGATTTAGAAGGGGCTAGTATCAAGGAGGAGAAGTATAACGGAGGAACAATATAGAAGGGGGAAGTACCAAGGAGGACATGTATAACGGAGAAGAAGTATAACGGAGGAACAATATAGAAGGGGGAAGTATCAAGGAGGAGAAGTAAAACGGAGGGGGAATAATAATTTCAAGCATATAGAATTTTAGACCAACGAAACCAACGAAAACTTCCTCCAAGAGGAAGGAACGATATACTAGAGGGGGGAAGTATCAAGAGGAGAAGTATAACGGAGGAACAAAATAGAAGGGGGAAGTATCAAGGAGAAGTATATCGGAGGGGAATAATAATTCAAGCATTTAGACCAACGAAACCAACGAAAACTTCCTCGAAGAGGAAGGAACGATATAGAGGGGGGGAAGTATCAAGGAGGAGAAGTATAACGGAGGAACAATATAGAAGGGGGAAGTATCAAGGAGGAGAAGTATAACGGAGGAAAAATATATAAGGGGAAGTATCAAGGAGGAGAAGTATAACGGAGCAATATAGAAGGGGGAAGTATCAAGGAGGAGAAGTATAACGGAGGAACAATATAGAAGGGGGAAGTATCAAGGAGGAGAAGTATAACGGAGGAGCAATATAGAAAGGGAAGTATCAAGGAGGAGAAGTATAACAGAGGAACAATATAGAAGGGGGAAGTATCAAGGAGGAGAAGTATAACGGAGGAGCAATATAGAAAGGGGAAGTATCAAGGAGGAGAAGTATAACAGAGGAACATATAGAAGGGGGAATAATAATTTCAAGCATTTAGACAACGAAACCAACGAAAACTTCCTCGAAGAGGAAGGAACAATATAGAAGGGGGAAGTATCAAGGAGAGAAGTAACGGAGGAACAATATAGAAGGGGAAGTATCAAGGAGGAGAAGTATAACGGAGGAACAATATAGAAGGGGGAAGTATCAAGGAGGAGAAGTATAACGGAGGAACAAATAGAAGGGGGAAGTATCAAGGAGGAGAAGTATAACGGAGGAACAATATAGAAAGGGGAAGTATCAAGGAGGAGAAGTATAACGGAGGAGCAATATAGAAAGGGGAAGTATCAAGGAGGAGAAGTATAACAGAGAACAATATAGAAGGGGGAATAATAATTTCAAGCATTTAGACAAACGAAACCAACGAAAAAAGAGGAAGGAACAATATAGAAGGGGGAAGTATCAAGGAGGAGAAGTATAACGGAGGAACAATATAGAAGGGGGAAGTATCAAGGAGGAGAAGTATATCGGAGGAACAATATAGAAGGGGAAGTATCAAGGAGGAGAAGGAAATACAAAGGAGGGGGTAATAATAATTTCAAGCATACACCAACGAAACCAACGAAACTTCCTCGAAAGGAAGGAACAATATAGAAGGGGGAAGTATCAAGGAGGAGAAGTATAACGGAGGAACAATATAGAAGGAGGAAGTATCAAGGAGGAGAAGTATAACGGAGGAACAATATAGAAGGAGGAAGTATCAAGGAGGAGAAGTATAACGGAGGAACAATATAGAAGGGGGAAGTACCAAGGAGGAGATGTATAACGGAGAAGAAGTATAAGGAACAATATAGTTGGGGGAAGTATCAAGGAGAAGTATAACGGTTGAACATATAGAAGGGGGAAGTATCAAGGAGGAGAAGTATAACGGGGGAGAAGTATAAGGAGGGAAAGTTCAAGGACGGGGAAGTACAAAGGAGAGGGAATAATAATTTCAAGCATTTAGACAAATTTTAGACAAATTTAGACAAATAATGAGCCGTCTACCAGAGGGATGTCGCTCTCGCCCCTGGTAAAAGTATAACATTTTTCCCTACTATAAAATAAAAATTAGTTTTTTTTCTTTGTAAAAATTTTATAAGAACTTGTAAAATTTTGTGAAAATTAGATGAAAAATGCGGCCGTAAAGCCCGAATGAAATTAGCGACGGACGGTCGGCAACACAGACAACCTCATGATCGGCAAAGATCACTAATCAGTTTTCCTCTATGAGGTCTGGAAGACCCTTTTCCAGATACCCTGAGGGTATCACAATAACTTCTTTGAGGAAGTTAAAATGGGGCGAGTCAAATACTTTGACCACTGACTTTTTCAGCGCACTGACATTTTTTTAGAAAGAAAACATCTCTTTGTGAGGTCACGACTATTTTTTTTATTATCCACGTGCCTATAGTGTTGTTAAAGTAATTAGTTGGTATAAGGCGGCTCGTTTTGTTATTAGGAAGAGGACAAAGGGTTATAAAGAAGAATAGGGAGGTCTCTTTGATTATTCTAATAGTTACAAGGACTTAGAGACGAGGGCCCGGGGTCGATATTAATCTTTTGCCATCATAAATAATTAAAGAGGCTCCTCTTCTCGGAGAGCATGAAAGAAACGACTTTGTTTTTAGGACTTAGAAAACATAGAGGTCGCCTTTTTTAGCTCCTTTTTTTTAAAAATTACCCATTGTAAAAAACTTGCATTGTCATAGAACAATGAGAAAAACATTAATTTATATGAAAATTAAATTTTTTTAAATATTTTAATTTGTTTGATTTCTTCTAATCAATTTGAATAAATTTTGTGATCGTAAAAATTGTACAATTTAAAAAATTTAAGTAAAAGAATATAAATATTGACAAGCGATACTTAAAAACCGTTAAGGGCCAATCTTAATCAAAGCTCCGAAAAGTCAATTACGTCAGAAGCGGGGTCAAAATTGGTATTTATTACCATATAAAATTACTGTGTTTTTGTCCGAACGACACTCGAATGAGCTTCGGATTCCATTTTCCCCCGTTCTTCCGTTAATTATGTAAAAGAAGCCCATGGGTAATCACCGAAACGAAATAATTAAAGAACGTTGATTTTGAACCGGTTCAAAAAGTACAAAAAACTACGATTTAGGACTAAAAAACGCTTATTTAATATTTTATTGTGTTCTTTTTTCGCCTTTTTTCTCTCTCTCTCCCTCTCTACACTTTAATTGACGGCCTTCCGGCTCAGGAAGTGGGCTGTTCATTAGGAGAAAGAAAAACTAAATAGCGACGTAGTAAATTTCAACTTGTTTAAAACTCCCCTCCGGCCACCCCTCCTTGTGTGGTCCTAATATTTAAATAAATAAAAGACATATATAAATGAGGGTTAAATATAAGATTTGATAGTAGAGAGATTCAGGGAATCGTAATTTGCCCTTCCCGGAGTGCCTACATTTCGTCCGAAAGTATTTTCGTCCTACTGTCATCTTGTCCTAATCTTAATGGAAAAGAAAAACTATAAACTGTCATCTCGTCCGAAAGTAATCTCGTCCTAACAGACTACGCCCCTTTTAGGACGAGAATACGTTCGGACAAGTGGATTTCAATTTTTATACAATTTTTAAATTGTACAACGCTTTGTTAAAATAGAAATCATCTCGTCCGAAAGTATGTCGTCCTATTGTCATCGTCCTAAAGATATCTGTAAAATAATATTACTTGATATTAAATGAAATGTAATCTCATCCGAAGTATTCTCGTCCTACTGTCATCTCGTCTTAAGACTAACGCACAAAAAAACTGTTCATTGCTGCGTCGGAGGAATGCGGCAGCGGCCCACCCCAGCAAGTTTTATCTCCTTTTTTGGCGTACCGAGCTCATCACCCGTCCCAGGGCCGCCTACAGGGTGAGCACATCTTCGCGAGAGGAAAAAGTTTTTTATGCGTTAGTTTTAGGACGAGATGACAGTAGGACGAGAATACTTTCGGATGAGATTACATTTCATTTAATTTCAAGTAATATTTATTTTACAGATATTCTTAGGACGAGATGACACTAGGGCAAGAATACTTTTGGGCGAGATGATTTCTATTTTAACAAAGTGTAGTATTTAAAAAATTGTATAAAAATTGAAATCCACTTGTCCGAATGTATTCTCGTCCTACTGTCATCTCGTCCTAAAAAGGTGCGTAGCCTGTTAGGATGAGATTACTTTCGGTCGAGATGAAAGTTTATACCCTCGTGTCAAAAACGAGCTGATCCTCCCAAAAATAAATAACAAACCGACCGGGGTGGAACGCTGCGGCAATTCTCCTTCGCAGCAATTTTTGTGCGTTAGTATTAGGACGAGATGACAGTAGGACGAGAATACTTTCAGACGAGATGTGTGCCCCCCCCCCCCTTCCCTGTACGACTTACAAAACGGGAAAGGTCGACTCGTAGAGGCTTTATAACCCAGTTTCAGGGAGTCGTTCGGACTTAGGTAGTTCACAATGTTCTCACTAGAGCTTATGAATCGAAACATGTTTTTCTGATTGACTATAACAGCACATACAAATTACCTATCCCTCAACGTTCCCGCCAATTTTCACTTCGTGGGTATAAGTTTCCTTGATTTTTTTAAATTTTACTTCCAAAATCCTTCCAAAAAGTACGGAATCAATTTAATTCTTCGATTTTAGCCAATCTGTTAAGAAACTAGTTGATTTCCGAGCCCGAAACTAAACGAGATAACAAAATAACCTTCGTAAAATATAACCTTACTGCCGGGAAGTGAGTCGTTCACGTATACGACTCAGCTGAGTCGTATCGTATAATGTGGAGTCTGGGCGTTTTCTCCAAAATCCCTCGTATTTACGGGATTTTCGGAAGTTTTAAGTATAGTTTTTATCCAAATTTCGGTTATTGATAAAATATGAAATAATGGTAAGTACTTAGTTAAAATTTAGTTCAAACAATTTTTTGCTCGAACAAACCTTTCTTTTGTTGTCCCATAAAAATTTTCCACACTTCCAAATTCTGAAGGCGTTCAAACTAAATAAGGAAAATTTAATGGATTTTTTCCCTCCCCGTTGTCGGAGGGTTTAGTTGAAGAGAACTCGAGTGTTGGTAAATTATAAAAAGAATCCGTCTCGTCCTTCCATTTTACTTTTTAGGGTGAAGTTTGAGACAAGTCCGAAATATGATTAGCCGCCTCCCTCATCCGCTACCATCGCTTCCCGACCCCCACCTTTACTTTCTTGTCACGTTCACTTTATTTACTTTTATACCGAGAGACCCTTTCCGAATTAGGTATATGTGCCGGTGGGTGAAACTTTCTTCTTTTTTTTGTAACGAACGGCCCTAAAATAATAAATAAAAGAAGATTTTTTGGGGGGTTTTATTGATTCTGGGATTTTTCCAAAATTGAAGAAATCGCCTCTGTTTTTTAAAAAGTCCTAAAACCTACAGCGATTTTCATTCTTCCCGAAAAAAAGTCTCAATCGCTATTGCCTCTTCGGTCTATAGATAAAAGGGCTTAAAGGAAACAATCACAAGGGCTCGATAGCCCTGAAAAGAGGGAAAAAGCCCTAGACGGTTAAAATGAACTCTTTTCAAATGTATCCTTGTTTCGAATCAAAATGGAAAACCGTTCAGAACCGAAAGCACAGAAAAAAAAGGAAGAAAAGAAAAAAACTAGGCCTTTAATAACGCTCATATTTATGTATGACTTAAATGGGGACTCCCGGACGCAATTTTACTTGAAATAAAGTTTCCGCCCTTTTGAACTTGAGTCTTATACTCTGGAACAATATCGAAACCTTATTTTCTGGAACTCTTTTGAACAAATAGCCGCAATATTAGGAAAAAGGAATATTTTGAAATGTTGAATAATAAAATTTTCTAGAAATGTGCCACGTTATTGAAATAATAAAGAATAGGACAAAAAAAAAAATTCATATTCAGCGCAGATCCATAAAGGGTCTAGTAAAATGGAAGAGAATGAAAAAAAAAATTAAGAATAGTTTTGATGAGGCATATAAGGCCGAAACCGGTCGTGGAATATCCCATTTATTTATAATTCTCTATCCCTCCTTAGCTATTTTCGATATTTACATATAAAATTATGTTTTCACGAGTGCCTACATCTCGTCCTAAAGTATTCTCGTCCTAAAAATAATAGAAAAAGGAAAAATATAAACTGTATTCTTGTCCGAAAGTATGCTCGTCCTAACAGGCAACGCCCCTTTTTAGGACGAGATGACAGTAGGACAAGAAGACATTCGGACGAGTGGATTTCAATTTTTAAATATTATACTTTAATAAATAGAAATCATCTCGTCCGAAAGTATTCTCGTCCTACTGTCTTCTCGTCCTAAAACTAACACACAAAATTGCTGCGTCGGAGAAATGCGTCAGCGTTCTACCCAAGCAAGTTTTAAACTCCTTTTGCGTCTACCGATCTCATCATACATCCCAGGGCCTCCTACAGGGTGAGCAAACCCTCGCAAGAGGAAAAAGTTAACCCGCTAGTGTCATAAAACGAGCTGATCCTCGCGAGAAAAAAGTTTCCGGTTTGAAGAGCTTCCAACGATAACTTCCTCAAGGATACAGGAGGAGGAAGTATTAAGTAGGAGAACTAATTTTTGTAAAAGTTGTGAAATAAATTTGGTGGGTATCGCAGTAAGTCTTGAGGAAGTTAGAAATTTTAGGTATTTTTTGTTGTTCGTTTTCTGTTTTTTGAAAAAAAAAAAATAAAATTAAGTACCTAATAAATCGCCATTTTATTTTCCGTTAAAAAAATTCTTGAGGAAGTTAAAAAAAAAAAAAAAAATTATTTTGAAAATTTTATATCAAGGTAGAAATTCAGTACGGTTAGCCAAGAGAGGCCGCCCTCGAGCCGGCGAAGTGACTCACATTTCTGCCTAGAAAAATTATTAAGTAAAAAAATTTTGGAAAATTAAAATTTTAAAAACATGGAAAATTTTTAAATAATTCAAGGAATGTTTAGTGAAAATTTGGTGAAGATCGGACCAACAGTACGCCCACAGCGCTCATTTTAAATCTTTGAACAGTCATATCTCCGCCATTTTGAAAAATTTCGAAAAAAGCTCTCGTCATTTTCAAGATTTCTGTGAAAGGAAGCTTGTGTATAAATTTGGTGAAGATCGGATGAAAATTGCGGCCGTGAGTGTTCCGGAAAAAGTGGCGACGGACGGCCGGACGGCCGGACGGCCGGCACCACAGACAAAGTCAGGATCGGCAAAGATCACTTATCAGATTTATCCTACGGGGTCTGGAAGACCCTTTTCTAGTAACAGGGGGTCGGAGGGTTCACAGTAACTTCTTGAGGAAGTTAAAAATTAACCCCCTTTTTGTCATAAAACGAGCCGATCCTCGCAAAAATAAACAAACAAACCGACCGTGACTTTCTGGCGTGTAACGCTGCCGCATTTCTCCGACGCTGCAATTTTTGTACGTTAGTTTTAGGACGAGAATACTTTCGGATGGGAATACATTTCATTTAATTTTAAGTAATTTTTTATTTTACACACATTTTTAGGACGAGAAGACCTTAGGACGAGACCTTAGGACGAGAAAACTTTCGGACAAGATGATTTCTATTATTTATTAAAGTATAATATTTAAAAAATTGATATCCACTTGTCCGAATGTCTTCTCGTCCTAAAAAGCCCGTTAGGGCGAGATACTTTCGGACGAGAATACAGTTTATATTTTTTCCTTTTCTATTATTTTTAGGACGAGAATACTTTAGGACGAGAATACTTTCGGATGAGATGTGTGCCCCCGTTTTCACCAGGGTTTGAGATGTCGCAAAGTCATAAAAATTTTGAGTCCCCAAAGACACATTTTATAAACTTCTTTTAGACGTTATAAATTTTAAATAGAGCAGGAGAAAAAAATTGGCATTTATCGATTGAATCAATGGTTTTTTTAGTACACAAGGGACATCAAATGGGGTTAATCGAGGTACTACGTTTCTTATTGTCCGTTCCCCTTTAAAAGATGATCCTTCATAACTTATTGATAGATCCCTTTCAGCCATCGGCCCCGTTTACAAGGCAATGAAAGCCGACAATCAAGAGAAGTGAATAATCCAGACAATCCGCGGGGTTTCAAAAGTTTTTTTGCGAACCTTTGTTTGAGAAAAAAGAAACGTTCGATCGCTTTATTTTTGTTTTTATGAAGTCATTTTTGGTTTTTATTAAAACTTGAAGTAAGAAAAGAATTTCAGAATGTAAATTATGCCTTTCATCTTTAAACGTTTCATTAGCTAATTAACTTTATAAAATGAGAGCGTTAATTAAAGTCTTAAAACGTTTATTTTTTCAGGGGTAGATTTAAAAAAAAATTGGTGATATGAGAGTTGAGTGGGCCCAATTAGCGGGAAGGATAAGGGGGGTTGTGAAGGAGATAAGAAGGGCGATTTGTCACACGTCGAGCGGGTGGGAGGGACCCAACTTGTCATTCTCGTTGTATGTCAGTCAAGGGAAAACCCAAACAACTCTAATAAACTATAGCATCCCTTATCGTGGGATCCTCTCCGTCACACCCACTTCGGTACCCCATTCTATAACCGCCCCCTCTGTCCTTCTTATGGAGAGAGGCCTCAACAAACACTATCTGCTAGTATAAACATTGATCTTTTAGTATGACATGTTTACAAGCATCGAAATTAGGTTGTAAATATAAATAAAAAAAGCCCACTTAAATCACTGTGTTTGAATTTTTTTTTTCTTTTTCTTCACTTAATCTTTCTTGCTGTTAAAAACCATCGATGTCCCATTCGAGGGCTTTGCTGTAATGCCTTTGCGTCGAAACGATGTATATTAGTGACCAAACAACCTTCAGAATTGAAAATTTTTCAGTTAGATTCAAAAATACTTAGTGGCAGTCAGAGGCCTAATCACTGACCCACGGCGTCCTTTGTTGGGTCTCAAAATCTTCATGTTTTGGGAAAGGAACTGGAAATGAGATTGGACCCATAAATGGCTTAGTATCGCTTCAAAAATTGAATTAACCGAACTTCAATTTCACTACATACCACAAGGCTACATAAAGGGCTTACTCGGTAAAATAATCCCTAAAAAGCGCCAGTAGACGCAGTAGACGACCAAGGTAAGAATCTTTGTTTTTGATATGAGGCGCGGTACCCGGGTACGAAGGGCGAACTCAACAAACGTAGTTTCGAGATATTCGCGTTTTAAAGTTTTATGTTACGGCGAACTCAACAGAAAAGTCATGCCCTGGAATGGGAAAAGGAGTGGGGGTTGTGGACTAGGATGTGGAGTTCGCCCTTCGTACCCGCTCGGATATCGCAGTTAGAGCTTTGCAGCATATGGGTTTTTACGTATTTAAAGGGGAAAAAAGGGCGAACTCAACATAAAAATTATATGGTGTATTCACCAAGAGGTCTAGAATCTGAAAATGAAGGAAAAAAAATTTGTCCGATGTTGAGTTCGCCCTTCGTACCCGGAGCGCCTCATATAAGCGCCGATCTCTGTTCATAGTGGGTAATAGGCAAAAAAATGGCAAAAAGGCAAAAGGCACAAATGCGCAAGCTCGACTAACGTCGGTTACTGTAGGGCTTAGGGATGTTTAGGTATAGTTATAGCGTAGGGAATGTTTATTCGAAAAAATTAGTAGGTCGACCATATGTACTAGGAGGTGACAGGAATTCCAGTCGGCTGAATTAAGGGGACGTGGATGTACACTTATTTCTTGTCAGCGCTCTCTCGGCATCTAGACGTTCGATAGATTTGGTCTGCTTGAATATACTCTTCATCTTCCATGGGATATCCCCCAGTTTCATGGGGTCCGGTTAACTCGGCGAAAAAGGCGTGAGCTCGGCGACGAGCCCATTTTTTCACTATGATAACTGGGCGAAATTTTAATCCCCTCGTTCGTCCAGTTAACGTTTGAGAAAAAATAAGGGACGTTAGCTGGGCGAAAGAAGTAAAACCTGAAAAAAACGTGAACTCGACGATGTAGCAGAATTTACTGAGATTTTACAAGAATTTACTCTAAGAAGCACCATTTTTTAACAGATTTTTGGGCGTTTTCTTCGGTTTTGTGATAAAAAAGCCCTCTTTTTCGACATATTTTTCGGGTTTTACTCCATTTTTTCTGCTTAAAAAAGCCCTCTTTCAACAGGTTTTGGGGCTTTACCTCCATTTTGTAGGGTTAAATAAGCCCCATTTTCAACAGATTTTTGGGCGTTTTCTTCGGTTTTGTGGGGATAAAAAAGCCCTCTTTCGATATTTTTAGGGTTTTACTCCATTTTTCTGCTTAAAAAAGCCCTCTTTCAACAGGTTTTGGGGCTTTACCTCCATTTTGTAGGGTTAAATAAGCCCCATTTTCAACAGATTTTTGGGCGTTTTCTTCGGTTTTGTGGGGTAAAAAAGCCCTCATTTCGATATTTTTCGGGTTTTCTCCATTTTTTCGCGTAAAAAGCCCTCTTTCAACAGGTTTTGGGGCTTTACCTCCATTTTTGTAGGGTTAAATAAGCCCCATTTTCAACAGATTTTTGGGCGTTTTCTTCGGTTTTGTGGGGTAAAAAAGCCCTCTTTTCGATAGATTTTCGGGGTTTTTCTCCATTTTTCGCGTAAAAAAGCCCTCTTTCAACAGGTTTTGGGGCTTTACCTCCATTTTTGTAGGGTTAAATAAGCCCCATTTTCAACAGATTTTTGGGCGTTTTCTTCGGTTTTGGGGTAAAAAAGCCCTCTTTCGATAGATTTTCGGGGTTTTCCTCCAATTTTTTCGGCGTAAAAAAGCCCTCTTTCAACAGGTTTGGGCTTTACCTCCATTTTTGTAGGGTTAAATAAGCCCCATTTTCAACAGATTTTGGGCGTTTTCTTCGGTTTTGTGGATAAAAAGCCCTCTTTTCGTCATATTTTTAGGTGTTTTCTCCATTTTTTCGTAAAAAAGCCCTCTTTCAACAGGTTTTGGGGCTTTACCTCCATTTTTGTAGGGTTAAATAAGCCCCATTTTCAACAGATTTTTGGGCGTTTTCTTCGGTTTTGTGGGGTAAAAAAGCCCTCATTTCGATAGATTTTTCGGGGTTTTTCTCCATTTTTTCGGCGTAAAAAAGCCCTCTTTCAACAGGTTTTGGGGCTTTACCTCCATTTTTGTAGGGTTAAATAAGCCCCATTTTAACAGATTTTTGGGCGTTTTCTTCGGTTTTGTGGGGTAAAAAAGCCCTCATTTCGATAGATTTTTCGGGGTTTTTCTCCATTTTTTCGGCGTAAAAAAGCCCTCTTTCAACAGGTTTTGGGGCTTTACCTCCATTTTTGTAGGGTTAAATAAGCCCCATTTTCAACAGAATTTTGAGCGTTTTCATCGGTTTTGTGGGGTAAAAAAAGCCCTCTTTTCGACAGATTTTTCGGTGTTTTCCTCAATTTTTTCGGCGTAAAAAAGCCCTCTTTCAACAGGTTTTGGGGCATTTAATTTTCTGCGATTATTGGGATCAGTTCACGTTTGTTATCCCTTAGAAGTACTGATTGACTCCTGGAGCCCTCAGTCCGAAAAAAAACCTTTTGACTTCGATTAGGTTAGAGTCCATGATCAGTGATCACTGACCCTCGTCCGTCTTTAATGATGATAATTTTCGATTTTATCACATCTTCAGACGGCCTCAAGTCCGCAGTGACGTTCAACCTTCGTCATAGATCTTACTCTGGTTTTCTTCAAAAGTGAAGAAACAACTAATATTGATTTTTGAGCCAAAAATGCACGGATGTTTACCGTTTGTGCATGTGCTTAACTTAAACTTCGATTATGTGTTAAATTATAATACGAAAATCCGTTCAATGGAGGATTTTTATTCTTATCTTCGTTGTTGAAACCGTCCGAGGGAGTTTTTCGCCTTCTTGTCACGTTATGGATTTGGTATTCACAACCCATATTTTCTCTCTTTCTCGTCTACATCTTTTCCTTCAACTCCCATCAACTTCACACAGACTCCCACCCTTCTCCCGACAGCCACAGCTATCTTTTAAGTCTGATGCAAAGTGGTGTTGAATCAATATTATTCAAAATAGGGCCCAATCTTATTTCGCCGTACCCAGTGAGGCGGGTGACTCTCGACTTTTTTAGTTATTTCTGCACCGTCGACGATTTTCGACCTTCGTGCACTATTCTTCGTCTTATTTCCGAACGGTTGGGCTTCAATGCGATCCTTTTTGTCCGACCCCCTAATTTTATACATCATTTACCACTAAGAAATAGTTTAATCTTAAAAATTAACTTATGGACGATTGAAAAGGTTTTTAAAAAAAATATTTTTTTGATCGATTTGAATAATCGTAACATAATCACGAAGTTACGCCTCATAGAGTTTCCCCGTCGTCGATATAATCGAACGTGTCCGATCGAGGAGGAAGAATGTCCCTCGAGGACGTCAATACTAATTAAAAAAGACAATGAGCTCTCTCCCTCTACTTTTCTCCTCCGGATTCCGAGTCAAGTCACGGCCCCTCTCGGTCCCTCAGGTGTATAAGAAATATTTGCCCGGCGAGTGATATATTTCGCTTACGTCCTCCCTGTCTTCAACAGCCGTGGCCGTTCTTTATCTTCCTAGTTCTTCTTGTCTCGGAGAAACTCGCACCGGCTACCATTATTATTGCCTCTTCATATTAAATGGTGGGACATTCTGCGCAGAAAATAATTTCTCTTCGCTTATCACCATTAGCTACTTCCTCGAAAAGCCGCTTTTATAAGAAAAAGAAAAAAAAATTTAATTCTTTTTAAGGGTCTTTGAACTCGAATGTGTTTTAGTTAATTGCCGGTTGTTTGATCGAACAGATTTCAGGGTGGCCAACCATTAATTATAACTCGATCTAATTGGGATGAACATAGGATCCGTATATAAGCAGTTAATTTAATAAGGAGATAGTTTCGTCAGGCCTTCGGTCTTCCGGTCTTCGGTTTGCGCAGCGACAGATAACAGTTGTGCTCTAGTTTGTGTAACTAGCATTGAAAGCTTTTTGATAGGTGTATGCCCAGATAGCAAAAACAAAACTTTCGATGACAATAGGCCCGGACAGCTGGAAAGTGGCTACGAGTCATTAAGTCTAGACTAGCCAATAATGACTGTTCTATCCGACTGTTCAGCTCATTAGTTGATAGAAGGTATGGACAGCTAAGAAGTGAATGCCCAGAACATTTAGGCCATACCCAAGGTCTTATTTAAGAGAGAGGTCGGTGTGATTAACCCCCCTCCTCCCAAAAAAAGTCTTTAAACCGAGTTTTTCGACGGGAAAAACACTTTTAACTTCCTTAATGAAGTTATTGTGATACCCTCCACGTCGGGTTTTTACCGATCTCAACTTTGTCTGTGGTTCCGGCCGTCCGGCCGTCCGTAGCATTTTTTCCGGAACACTAAACAGCCACAGTTTTCATCCGATTTTCACCAAATTTTCACACAAATTTCTTTAGCCGGTGAAGAAGAATGTAAAGAGGGCGATTTTCGAATTTCGAAAAAAAATGGCGGAGATATGGCTGTTTGAAATTTTAAAAAATTCGCTGCGGCCGAACCGTTGGTCCGATTTTCACCAAATTTTCACCAAGACTCCTTATATTTTTTACAAATTTTCGGTGTAAAAAAATTGCCACTTTTTATTCTTATTTTTTATAGTAGGGAGAAATTTCATACTTCTACCCATTACGAGAGGCACATCCCAAGGCCAAAGAGCCCATTATTTCTACCTTGACACTTGGAAAAATTTCGAAAAAAAATAACTTACAAAATTTTTCAGAAAAAAAAGCGCAAATTTTACCACCATAACTTCTTTAAGAAGTTAAAAAAGAAAACCCGGAAAATTTTTCAAAAAAAAACTCGGAAAATTAAAAAAAAAAAACTCGGAAAATTAAAAAAAAAAACTCGGAAATTTTTCAATAAAAAAACGTCGATATTTTTTGATAAAAAAACTTTGAAATTTTTCAAAAAAAAAAAAACTCGGAAAATTTTTCAAAAAAAACTTCCCCCCCGTTATACTTCCCCTCCCATATACTTCCACCTCCGTTGTACGTCCCCTCCGTTATACTCCTATACTTCCCCCTCCTATATTGTTACTTCTCTTTAAGGAAGTTTTCGTTGGAAGCTCTTCAAACCAGTACTTTTCCTTATTTCTAGCGTTTTGCTTGTGTTTTTGCTTCATAACCTCCTGTTTAACGGAATTTTGGGATATTTTCTCGGTTTTTAGGCCAAAAAGGAAGTTTTGATCGTTTTCCTAGGAATTATTTGCCAATAATATAATTTTTGTGCCCTTTCCACTACCCCTAGCCCATATTTCAGACGTTATTTTAGTGACCTAACGTCTCACGCATAAAACTGACAAAAGTAATCAACTTTTACGTTTCTACAACCATCATTAACTTTGAGCAAACAATTTTTTTTCCCCCTTTCCAAAAGCCATTATTTCGATAATCGTTTAGGTATCGTTTGTGGAATTAATTCAGGTAACACCGGAGCCCCAGGCCGAACGGTTAGGACAAAAGGGGTTCATGGTGGAAGGGAGGGTGTTTAGGTTGTTTACTTTCCATTGTTGCGCCACATGTTACTAATTGTAGCCGAACACCATCAATATACGTCGACGGAGTCGGAAAAGGGGTTTCACCGACGGGCACGAGGGCGTTGCGAGGTACGGATGAATCTGACCATTGTTTTCAATTTTCTTCACTCCTTCCTCCCCCTAGTTTGCTATTAGTTCCGGAGGCAGATCTGATCGGCGGAATTACGCCGAAAAAACACTAAAAGGTCATCCTTCTCATCAACTTTTTGTTCAAAAAATAAAAAGGAAACCCCTAATAATACTACTTAGTGAAAAATAGTCAAATGAAGGCGAAAATTAGGGTATTTCAGTGAATCCGTCCTGGGAAGTGGCCCTGAGTAAATTAAAACTTAGAAAAAAAAAATTTGAGAAAAATACAATAAATAGCGTGAAACCCTATAATTTACGTAATGGGGCCCATTCTTTAATTCAACTTCCTTCACCCCTTCTTCCGTTCATCACCATTTTGTTTTTCGACTTTAATTAAAATACATCCTCTGTATTCATTTTTCATTAGTCTAACAACTCGTTAATAGTTACAAAAACGAGGGTTAAAAAAAAAATTTTTAAAATTGATCTTTTAAAAGTCATTTTTTGTCATGTAATGACAAAATTACTTTTAAAATTATCGTATTTTTAAAAGAATAATCTTTTTCTTGAAATTGTGGGAAAGAAATTAAAACACGCTTTTTACTCGAGAAAAGGGACTCTTATCCAAGTTGGGTAACATTGATTAAGATTTCAATTAAATTAAAAGGTATCGCGGGAAGGGGGGCCTCATGGTTGGATATATTGCTCCCGATATAGAGAGGCTTTAAGTATAGCCAAGTTTCTACTTTATCTCCATCCACTTAACTAACTACTTCCTTATTTCAGATCCAATACCTCTTATTGGCTGTTTGCGGTTTCCCAAAGTGCAAAAAAGAACCAATTTACTCAATGGATTTTTGTTATAGGGGACAAAAAGTTGTTTTTGACTACTTTGTTCTTAATGGCTTCTTTGCTTTCAATGTATTGAGTGTTTTTTAACCATTTAAAATCATATTTTTGTGGTTCCCTCATTGACATCAAGGTTACGTTAGGATAACCTACATAGAAACCTACTGTTAATGTATAGATGACGTCATTTTATCCCTTCTTGGTTTAACCCCAAGTTGATAAGCTTTTATTACTCCTAGGTTAATCCCAAGGTGAACCTACCGGTGAGACTATAACCTTTAGTTTTATGGACGTCAAATATTTAACCAAGGATTTTCTTTGGGGGGGGGATGCCTGAAATAGGACCTATTTTCTTCAACAAAAATTGGACATGTAGGTAATCACTTTAACTTTTCATTGATTCAAGTTAAATAATGTTAAAAGGGTGATTCAGAATCCAGCGGTTCCCTCATTGACATCAAGGTTACGTTAGGATAACCTTACATAGAGACCTACTGTTATGTATAGATGGCGTCATTATATCCTTGGTTTAACCCCAAGTAGACCATTTGATATGCTTTTATTTATTATTCCTGGGTAATCACCTACCGGTGAGGCTATAACCTCAAGTTTTAGGGATGTCAAATATTTAACCAAGGATTTACTGGGGGGGGGGGGGGGGGGGTTTGAAAATCGGACCTATTTTTTTCAACAAAAACTGGACATGGAGGTTATCACTATAACTTTTCAATGATTCAACTTAATTAATGTTTAAAGAGTGATTCCTATTCCAGCGGTTCCCTCATTGACGTCAAGGTTACGTTAGGATAACCTTCATAGAAACCTACTGTTAATGTATAGATGACGTCGTTATATCCTTGGTTTAACCCCAAGTAGACCATTTTGATATGCTTTTATTTCTTATTCCCACCGGTGAGGCTATAACCTCTAGATTTAGGAACGTCAAATATTTAACCAAGGATTATCGGGGGGGGGGGGGGGACGCCTGAAAATCGGACCTATTTTTTTCAACAAAACCTGGACATGTAGGTTATCAGTGATAACTTATCACTATAACTTTTCATTGTTTCAAGTTAATTAATGTAAAAGAGTTATTCAGATTCCAGCGGTTCCCTCATTGACATCAAGGTTACGTTAGGATAACCTACACAGAAACCTACTGTTAATGTATAGATGACGTCATTATATCCTTGGTTTAACCCCAAGTAGACCATTTTGATATCCTTTTATTTATTAATCCTGGGTTAATCACCTACCGGTGAGGCTATAACCTCTAGTTTTAGGAACGTCAAATATTTAACCTATGTAATGATTTTCAGCCTATCCCTTTTTTAATCAATCCTTAATCCTAAAATCCTACGTCGTATAAAACGCTTAAAATTTTTAAGTAGGCACATAAACTTTTTGTGTTCTCTGTCATTTACGTAGCAATTTTTATTTTTTGAAACCGTGAAATCTGTTTATGTTTTCTCAAGAAACCTCAAAGTTTTAAGTTTAAGAACACAAACAGTAAACTTTTGATAAACGAGGGTCCACGTGTTAGCACCTGTTTAAACATTCCATCATTAATATGACAAGAAAGGAAAGAAGAAAAAATTTACCTAAAAAAGGAGAAAAAAATGCTATTTTCTCAAACCCTCGAAACCTTTCAAAGGATTGAAAACCGCGGTTGCAATTTTAGGTTGGAACCCCCAGACTGAAAACCTCTCCCTTCCTCTTTTCATCCTGGGGCCGAATATCGGCTGCCCAATGAGAAACAATCGAAAGACCACTCAGACAAATTAAAAAAAATTTTTAGTTAAAAATCATGGGATTCTTTTTTTTTTTTCTCCCGTTAATCCGGAAAAGGGGAGAGAAAGCCATTAAAATTCTGTTCCGCTGTTGACTTGGTTGAATGGTGACTGGAGGGTTCGCTTCAACGATCAGAGGATTTTTACCCTCCGCTTCTTCTTATCGGCCCATCAACAATTATTCAATATCGAATATCGAGGCCAAAATTATTCTTTATAAAAAAAACTTTTATAGAAGGGAGGAAAAAAATACTGTTTTCAAAAAAAATTATACTATAAACCTAAAAATTAGACATAAAAGGTAACTCTTTTCATTTTGATACCGAAAACGGTGTTAACTAGGTGTTGAGACCGATGCCGGAGGGGTGAAGGCGATTCACGGAGGATTTTCAATATGAGGGCCCGTCCGGATTCTGACAGGCGGACAGCTAATTTTGGGCCTAGATATCAAAGTGCCCTTTTGCGGGGCCCCTGACGCGACTTGATGGATCGTCTACTACTTTTGAATATGTATGAAACTAAATATTATTTCTCTTAATTATTTCAAACTATTCAAAGATCAAAAAAAGTTTTACCTACTACTTCAAAATTAGTTTTTTCTTTCTAAACTGCTGAAGGTGCTCATCTTAAAATTTTCTTTAAGAAACGTTGAAAAATAATTTATAAGGGAGCCACTTTCTTGACTTCTTCAAGTTTAAGTGGGAAGAAAACTCAGGAGTTAACATACATTTGGAAGTTTCCTCCCTGCGGGGCTAAACGTATTTATATATAAAGAATTAACGTTGGGATGAATCAACCCTCGCTTCTTTTATAAAACCAACACCGGACTCATGAAATCACTTCTGAATTAATAATCTGTTGACAAAGAGCCTTAATGGTAAATTCAAAGTTAAAATTCAATTAATTTTAGATCGCTTTTATTTATCCTTCGACTTTAATTCTCGTCCCCGTTTAACTTTTAGCCTGAAAACCCCGTTTTGTAATTAACATAGTTTTAATTAGTTTCTTCAAATAACACCGATTTGTAGCCAGTTATATATTTTATAATACTTTGTTCAAAAACATTTTGGAACCATTAAACCTAAAATGTCCTACGTGGAGTGGTCAACGTTTCTTGAGAGACGTTCAACATAATGCATTTCACCCTAAAGCAGTTTAACATAAAAAATCTGTAGTTCACCATAATGCGTTTCGGCATAATGCTATTGAACATAAAACACTCAAAAGTTCCAAAATTATGAGCATAATGCATTTCAACATAAAGCTTTTCGCCAAAAACGACTTTTTCAATAAATGCAAGTCGACATAAAAAAGTCACCATAACGCTTCTCATCATAAAAACCTCTCTTTAAACTCGTTGTTTCGCCATAAAATTGTTTCTGCCGTTTGGGCATCTCACCATAAACTAGGGACAGCGAAAGAGCAGGCAGCTCCTCGCTATCTTTTTATTATAAACTAGGGACAGCGAAAGAGAAAGCCTTCTCTCGCCGTTTAAAACGCAATTATGGAGAAACGACAAAATCCCTAAAAATTAACAGTTCACCATAATGCATCATAAAGCATCTCACCATAAACTAGGAAAAGCAAAAGAGCAGGCAGCTCCTCGCTATCTTTTTAATATAAACTAGGGACAGCGAATGAGCAAGCCTTCTCTCGCCGTTTAAAACGCAATTATGGAGAAACGACAAAATCCTTAAAATTAACAGTTCACCATAATGCAATTCAACATAAAGCATCTCACCATAAACTAGGAAAAGCAAAAGAGCAGGAAACTCCTTGCTATCTTTTTAATATAAACTAGGGACAGCGAGTGAGCAAGCCTTCTCTCGCCGTTTAAAACGCGATTATGGCGAAACGACAAAATCCCTAAAAATTAACAGTTCACCATAATGCATCATAAGGCATCTCACCATAAACTAGGAAAAGCAAAAGAGCATGCAGCTCCTCGCTATCTTTTTAATATAAACTAGGGACAGCGAAAGAGCAAGCCTTCTTTCGCCGTTTAAAACGCGATTATGGCGAAACGACAAAATCCCTAAAATTAACAGTTCACCATAATGCATCATAAGGCATTATTATTATTATTATTATTTATTTGTTGTAATTTAACATAGTAGATATGTATGTACAATGTCATAGGAACAAAATTTAAAATCGATGAAATAAGACTATAAAATTATAAAGAATTCAAATCACTAAGACAGTAAAATATAAATAAAATATAATGGGTATGCATAGGTGCCTACATAAATAACAATTTTTTTTTTTTTTTCTTTAATCACTAATTTACAAAACTAAAATCACATGCATATTTATTATTTATATTGAAATTATTCTATTTACGTCTAATTATCACAGTCAATTAAAATCACAGCAAATATTGGCGTTATTGCCCTAATAAATATTCATCTAAATTATAGAAAGCTTTATCTAAGAGGAAGGACTTTAATTTTGCTTTAAATTTTTTAGTTGACTCGATGTTTACAATGTTCTTTGGCAGTTTGTTGTAAATGTTGATTCCCTTTATAAATATCATATTGCTATAACTTTTATTCAGATTGGCACTATTATTTATTCTTAAGGTACTATTCGAACGGGTTGGATAATTATGGATGTTGGAACCAATTGAAAAACATTCTCGGTTAGCTCGTATTAGGAGGCAAGTTTCAAAAATAAAAGAGCTCGGCACTGTTAATATTTTAGTGTTTTAAAATGATCTTTGCAAGATTCTCGTTTGCAGATGCCTACCATGTACCTTAAAGCTTTTTCTGAATCTTAAATATATGATTTAAATTACTGTTTGAGCCTCCCCAAAAAACTATTGCATATGTAATTTTGCTATGGATGTATGCATGATAAGCCGAGATGGTTGCCGTACGAATTGTTTGTCCCAGAATCCTCATCAAATAGCATGCAGAACCCAACGTATTACTAAGGCTTTGTACATAATCATCCCACCTCATATTACCTTCAATTGTTATCCCCAAAGTTTTAATTTTTTCAACCCAGTTTAGTTTATTTCCATTAAACATTATTACTGGTGGGGAAAATTTTTTAGGGCTGAAATTGACAGAACTGTTTTACCAACATTAACCTGGAGCTTATTGGAGCGAAACCATGCTTCTAAACTGTCCATGGTAGACGCTAGTTTGCTCAATATTTCCTCCTCCTTTGGAGCACTGATGACAATGGTAATGTCATCTGCATACATAATCATTGGTTCATCTATTGAGTCAGGGAGATCGTTAATATATGTTGAACAAAAGCGGGCCGAGAATAGAGCCTTGTGGAACACCACAGACCGATGGAAGAAAGTTTGACCGTACTGAACTGGCAGTACATCCTTGAATTTGTAGAAGCTCAACACATGAATGCCTATTTCACCATAAACTAGGAAAAGCAAAAGAGCATGCAGCTCCTCGCTATCTTTTTAATATAAACTAGGGACAGCGAAAGAGCAAGCCTTCTTTCGCCGTTTAAAACGCGATTATGGCGAAACGACAAAATCCCTAAAAATTAACAGTTCACCATAATGCAATTCAACATAAAGCATCTCACCATAAACTAGGAAAAGCAAAAGAGCAGGCAACTCCTCGCTATCTTTTTAAAGGCTTAACGTCCCTTTACGCAGTCCGACCGTCGATATATTATTTTGAGGGTGGCCTAAATTCAAACTAGTTTGATAACACGGAGGGAGTTAATTTTTTTCCTCTCGCAAGAAAAGCTCTTTTGCTTTCCTAGTTTATGGTGAGATGTTTTATGTTGAATTGCATTATGGTGAACTGTTAATTTTTAGGGATTTTGTCGTTTCGCCATAATCGCGTTTTAAACGGCGAAAATATTCTTGCTCTTTGGCTGTTCCTAGTTTATGGTGAGATGTATTATTCCCAAACGATAGAAACAGCTTTATGGCGAAACGAAAGTTCTTTAAAATGAAAGTTTCTTTTATGTTCAAAAGTTTAGTTCAAAAGTACTAGTTATTTTCAACTGCGTTATGTTGGTACGACTAATTTATGTCGAAACGACATGTGTTAAATGGTGAGATGTATTATGAATGCATTATGGAGAACGTTTCCGATTATTTTCTTTATGTTGAGTAGCAGATTTTTTATGGTGAACGGTAACACTCGCGATTTCTGCTATTTTATAGTCAAATTCATTATGGCGAACCGCATTATGTCGACATGTATACACGCACGTTTCTTCACTCCATAGTTCCGTGGTAAAAGATCTACAAAGAAATTAGTCAAGATAGAAAAAAGAAAGGGATCAAATGTTGCTCCCTGGGGTAGCCCATATTGTAATTTGAAAGATTATCCATTTTTGCCGATTTTCACAAAATTAGATGCTGAAAGCTTTGAACCCTTTTGGCTCTCGGAGAGACGAAAATTATTCGTTAAATCACTCTTCCGTTTTATTCATGTGTAAAATTAAGAGCGAAAATCTCCGGCACCCTTCAAAGGAGGGATTCCGTCTTGAATTTCTAAGTAAATCCTTCGGATGCACAGAGGATTTAATTAGATGCAGGCCTTTCCGGATAAGTTTTCCAGAGTGCCCCTTGTGTACTAGAAGCAAATTAGGCCACAATTTTACAGATGAGTTGTAAAAAAGAAGAATTTTCTGTTTTAAATAAAGAAGTCGTTTATTCGCCCACAATTTTTTTTCACCACGGATTTCAAACAAGATAGATTTTTCCCTGAAGATTTTTTTTTCCCATTTTAAACATTTTTCTCACACATTATCGTCTGGACATTCATCGCACCGCTACGCACAAAATGCGTTTATAATTAAGCGTCGGGGAGAAGCATTATATGGTAATTAAGGGGGGAGGAAAAGAAGAAATTTTATGGTACTTGGGTGGCTAACGCGCTCTGATATCCGAAGGAAACGATTATGTAGTTGGGAAGCGGCGACTAGAAAAGAATGGAGGGATGATAGAAAAAGTGGTGAATTCGAGCATAAGAACAACTCGACGAGCGGTTCGAAAGTAAGTCATTAGACACCTACCTAAGAGGAAGAAGACGTTTTTTATCTCATTCTCTCCCCCTTCGTACACACGTAATGAATTCGAGCTAATTTCCTCTTTTTTTACTTCCCCGCTAAAACGTCTTTTCTTTTTATTCCCTTCTGTGGATGGAAAAATCCTTCTTATAAGCGGTTCTGGTAATCAAAATGTTAAGAAGTATTGGATCCAATCCATGAGGTAGCCCCTTTTTTTATTTTCGGAAAAACGAGTTGTTTTTAATTGATGGCCCTACTTTTGGTGGTATAAAGGTCAAGATTATTAGGAAAAAAGATCTTAGGCCGCATTGCGTACTCTTTTACAAGGGGTAGGTAATTGATTAATTTGTGTGTTCCTGCGATAAGGCAGGGGAGGCAATAAAGTATCTATAATTGATGGATGCCAAAACGGCCGATCAATCATTCCCATCGGGGTTTTTCGTCGAAAAAGAACGATGGTGGGGGTCGTCTGCAAACGCCACACTCTTTCTTTCGGTGACAACCGGTTAAACAAATCAATTGTGATTAATACTTTGAGATTACCGCAGTGAATGGCCGGGGGAAATTCTGAAAAGGACCCCGACGTTTTTGTTTCTATTCAATGAAACGGTAGAAGAAAAAAATGGTTTTCGTCTTTGATCCTTCCGAATCATTGTCCTTATTAAATGGGTCAAGATGCTTTGTCTTCTACCCTGTCAAAACCTATTCGCGATCAAATCTTAACCATTTCTAGAGACGTTTTAAATTAAGTTGATACCCTGAAAGCATTGCCAAACCAGAAAAAGTACTGGTTTGAAGAGCTTCCAACGAAAACTTCCTTAAAGGGAAGTAACAATATAGGAGGGGAAGTATAACGGAGGGACGTACAACGGAGGTGGACGTATATAGGAGGGGAAGTATAAAGGAGGGGAAGTATAGGGAGGGGAAGTATAAGGGAGGGGAAGTATAGAGGAGGGAAGTATAAAGGAGGTGGAAGTATAAGGGAGGGGAAGTATAAAGGAGGTGGAAGTATAAGGGAGGGGAAGTATAAAGGAGGGGGAAGTATAAGGGAGGGGAAGTATAAGGTAGAAGAAGTTTTTTTTTTTTTTTTCAAAAATGTTTCGAGTTTTATTTTCAAAAAATTTTCCGTGTTTTCTTTTAGGTAGATTTCTTTTCTTCAAAAATCTACCTATTGTAATTTTAAATTTGAGCTTTTTTTTCAGATAAATTTTGTAAGTTTTTTTTTTTTTAAGTGTCAAGGTAGAAATAATGGGCTCTTTGGCCCAGGGATGTGCGTCTTGTAATGGGTAGAAGTATGACATTTCTCCCTACTATAAAAAATAATAATTAAAAAGTGGCAATTTTTTTACACCAAAAATTCGTAAAAAATATAAGGAGTCTTTGGTAAAAATTTGGTGAAAATCGGACCAACTGCAACGGTTCGGCCGCAGCGAATTTTTTAAAATTTCAAACAGACATATCTCCGCCATTTTTTCGAAATTCAAAAATCTCCCTCATTACATTCTTGTTCACTGGCTAATGAAATTTTTGTGGAAATTTGGTGAAAATCGGTTGAAAACTGTGGCTGTAAAGTGTTCCGGAAAAAAAATGCTCCGGACGGCCGGCCGGCCAGCTGGAAGCACAGGCAAAGTTGAGATCGGTAAAGATCATCACTCCAAAAACCCGACGTGGAGGGTAGAAAATATCCCAAAATTCCTTAAAAAGGAGGTTATGAAGCAAAACACCAAGCAAAACGCTAGAAAAAAGGAAAAGTACTGCTTTGAAGAGCTTCCAACGAAAACTTCCTTAAAGAGAAGTAACAATATAGGAGGGGGAGTATATAGGAGGGGAAGTATAACGGAGGGGACGTACAGCGGAGGTGGAGTATATGGGAGGGGAAGTATAACGGAGGGGGAAGTTTTTTTTGAAAAATTTTCCGTGTTTTCTTTTTTAAATTTGAGCTTTTTTTTTTCAGATAAATTTTTTTTTTTTTTTTTTTTTTTTGAAAATTTTTTTAAGTGTCAAGGTAGAAATAATAGGCTCTTTGGCCTTGGGATGTGCCTCGTAATGGGTAGAAGTATGAAATTTCTCCCTACTATAAAAAATAATAATTAGAAAGTGGCAATTTTTTTACACCAAAAATTCGTAAAAATATAAGGAGTCTTTGGTGAAAATTGGACCAACGGTTCGGCCGCAGCGAATTTTTTAAAATTTCAAACAGCCATATCTCCGCCTTTTTTTTTTTCGAAATTCGAAAATCGCCCTCGTTACATTCTTCTTCACTGGCTAAAGAAATTTGTGTGGAATTTGGTGAAAATCGGTTGAAAACTGTGGCTGTAAAGTGTTCCGGAAAAAAAATGCTACGGACGGCGTAACGGTCGGACGGCCGGCCGGCACCACAGACAAAGTTGAGGTCAAATATTCGATTTGACCCTCCGGAGTCTGGATGACCCTTCCCCAAAAACCCAGTGGAGGGTATCACAATAACTTCAAGGAAGCTAAAATTTAACATCTACACCGCTTCGATTTCGAAGTGAAAACTGTCAGATGCATCGCGTGCTAGAAGCATGCGTGCAGTAACACCTTTCTTTTTCCCTTCTCTACAATAACTACCAGGATTGTCACAATATTAATTAAATGACGTGTGGGCGATACCCAAACACAACCCACGCTAGACACGACCAAAGTTAAAAATCTGTCCATAAAAAAAATCGTTGACGTTTTGTCACTCACGCCCAAAATAAGAATTATTGACGTAAAAAATTACGAAATCCCACTAGAGATTCATCTGAAACATTTTCATCTTTTCGATTGTATTGTAGTTATGTTTTATTAGTGTTTAGTAGGTACTACGATATTGCTTTTATGACCCACCTGAGGCAACTTTCTCGTCGCTCGTTCCGAGTACGTGTTAACGAACTAAGTTTAATTCCCTCAAATGGCTTTTCGTATAAATGCGACTAAAATGGTGTCCTCTAAACTTCATGAATATATTCAATGCGAAACCGATGCAAACTACGCTGTACGACTGCCAACAAAGAATCGAACTAAGAATAAAACATTCAAAATTGTTCAATTACTAACTTAATTATCTAATTGATTAATTAACTAATTACTCCTATTAATACGTCTGAATTACAATTGAATTAATAAACGCATTTTAAATATCGAATCTCTCGGTATTTCAGTTTGCAAACGTTGATTACAAAATCGATGTTTGATTTTCTTTTAATATTCAGAATATCAGGGCATGAAGCGAGTTTAAAAGGGAAAATCTTGTCGGATTAAATATGTATTTATAAAATACGTTAATACCGTTTACATATTTAATTTCATGAATCATAAATTTTTTCACGTCCGAACTGTCCAGCGATGTTCTTTAAATTTTCAGCATTTTAAACTTATTTTTGAACCTCGATGAATACAAATAAAATTAATTAATTCAAAAAGGTCCCAAGTTAATTTTAATAATTCAGGTTCACTCCAAAAAGTTTCGGTAAAATAAGAAAAAAATTGGAAAATAATTGTGGAGTTTTGAGTTGGTGTTTTACAGGTCATTTTAAAAGCTGAAAATGAGGCTTGCCAGCAAAATTCCTGGATTTGAGAATGAATAATCGTACCGAGGCCGAACACCGCTCATAAAAGAGGTAATTAAATTTTGAAAAGGATTTTCTATGGTAAAAATTCGCCATCTTATTTGAATACTGTTGTACTGTGAATACCGTTAAATTTTTGACCTGATGCCTAAATTTCCAGGTTTTTAGGCGCCTTGGTGATATTCCTACAAAAGAACTTATGAATTGGCTAACCTGATTTTGAGTTAAGCATTCTAAAATGACTACAAAACAACAATATCAAAGAAATTTGCCCTTTTTCGGACAAATTAACTAACATGATTTTGAGTTAAGCATTCTAAAATGACTACAACAATAATATCAAAGAAATTTGCCCTTTTTCGGGCAAATCAACTAACCTGATTTTGAGTTAAGGATACTAAAATGACTACAAAACAACAATATCAACGAAATTTGCCCTTTTCGGGCAAATTAACTAACCTGATTTTGAGTTAAGCATCTAAAATGACTACAAAACAACAATATCAACGAAATTTGCCCTTTTCGGGCAAATTAACTAACCTGATTTTGAGTTAAGCATTCTCAAATGACTACTAAACAACAATATCAAAGAAATTTTCCCTTTTTCGGGCAAATCAACTAACCTGATTTTGAGTTAAGCATTCTAAAATGACTACAAAACAACATATCAAAGAATTTGCCCTTTTCAAGCAAATTAACTAACCTGATTTTGAGTTAAGCATTCTAAAATGACTACTAAACAACAATATCAAAGAAATTTGCCCTTTTTCGGGCAAATTAACTAACCTGATTTTGAGTTAAGCATTCTAAAATGACTACAAAACAACAATATCAACGAAATTTGCCCTTTTTCGGGCAAACTAACCTGATTTTGAGTTAAGCATTCTAAAATGACTACAAAACAACAATATCAACGAAATTTGCCCTTTTCGGGCAAATTAACTAACCTGATTTTGAGTTAAGCATACTAAAATGACTACAAAACAACAATATCAAGAAATTTGCCCTTTTTCGGGCAAATTAACTAACCTGATTTTGAGTTAAGCATTCTAAAATGACTACAAAACAACAATATCAACGAAATTTGCCCTTTTTCGGGCAAAACTAACCTGATTTTGAGTTAAGCATTCTAAAATGAATACAAAACAACAATATCAATGAAATTTGCCCTTTTTCGGGCAAACTAACTAACCTTAAGCATTCTAAAATGACTACTAAACAACACTATCAAAGAAATTTGCCCTTTTTTCGGGCAAACTAACCTGATTTTGAGTTAAGCATTCTAAAATGAATACAAAACAACAATATCAATGAAATTTGCCCTTTTTCGGGCAAACTAACTAACCTTATTTTGAGTTAAGCATTCTAAAATGAATACAAAACAACAATATCAATGAAATTTGCCCTTTTTCGGGCTAACTTTATTCCACCTCAATCGATGTTGCAACTTTTTTTTTCCCCTAAAGGTTTAATCAATCGTCTGACTATGTACATTATTGTTTAATTAGTAATTAAAGGGGTCGGGAAGTTCAGTATACAGGAGAATCCTAGTTTGAATAATTGATCCTTCGAGGATGCTTTGTGCATTCGAAAGCTTACCAGTTTAAAGATGCAAAGGAAGGATGAAAATTAAAAATTAATTATTTATAATCATAGGGAATTGAGGATCTTTTGTGTTTAACAGTAAAAACTAGATAAAAAAACAAGCTTAAAAAGGGGTCCTTATTTATAGCATGTTTACCCGTTCCGGCCGGAAACAACAACAAATTGATTTTTTTCTTCCTATTTAATTTTTTTTCAAGAGGTGATTTATTTGTCATATTTTAAACATAAAAGTGGTCATAAAGTGGAATATAAATATTATTTTATTTATACCCACATCGTTGGCGGGAAGATTAAAGGTCAAACACTTCTGCGTCCTTTCTCTTTCTCGATATATCAACTTTTGTTATTGTCTTTTTTGATTTTGAAGAGGGCGCCCACACGACCGGCTTCGCGATTCAGGCATCTTCAGAAAAAAGTTCAGTTTTTTGAAATGCGAAAGGGCAAATTTCTTTGATATTGTTGTTTTGTAGTCATTTTAGAATGCTTAACTCAAAATCAGGTTAGTTAATTTACCCGAAAAAGGGCAAATTTCTTTGATATTGTTGTTTTGTAGTCATTTTAGAATGCTTAACTCAAAATCAGGTTAGTTAATTTGCCCGAAAAAGGGAAAATTTCTTTGATATTGTTGTTTTGTAGTCATTTTAGTATGCTTAACTCAAAATCAGGTTAGTTAATTTGCCCGAAAAGGGCAAATTTCTTTGATATTGTTGTTTTTTAGTCATTTTAGAATGCTTAACTCAAAATCAGGTTAGTTAATTTGCCCGAAAAAAGAGCAAATTTCTTTGATATGTTGTTTTGTAGTCATTTTAGAATGCTCAACTCAAAATCAGGTTAGTTAATTTGCCCGAAAAGGGGCAAATTTCTTTGATATTGTTGTTTTTAGTCATTTTAGAATGCTTAACTCAAAATCAGGTTAGTTAATTTGCCCGATAAAGGGCAAATTTCTTTGATATTGTTGTTTTGTAGTCATTTAAATGCTAACTCAAAATCAGGTTAGTTAATTTGCCCGATAAAGGGCAAACTTCTTTGATATTGTTGTTTTGTTGTCACTTTAGAATGCTTCACTCAAAATCAGGTTAGCCAATTCATAAGATCTTTTGTAGGAATATCACCAAGGCGCCTAAAAACCTGGAAATTTAGGCATCAGGTCAAAAATTTAACGGCGGGTCCGGCAGCTGACATACCCAGTATTCAAAGAAGATAGGGAATTTTTACCATAGAAAATCGCAAATTTAATTACCTTTTTATGAGCGAAGTTCGGCCTCGGTCCGATTATTCATTCTCAAATCTGGGAATGTTTGCTGGCAAGCCTCATATTCAGCTTTTTGAATGACCTGTAAAACACCAACTTAAAACTCCACAATTATTTTCCAAAAAATTATATTTTTGAGTGAATTTTCTGAATGCAATTGAACAAATTTTAATTTGCGGGTCACCTTCGTCGTACACGTGTGTTACTCAGGCTTCTAACGGGATTACCTTGGAAGGGGAAATTAGATGAAGGGGTGGACTCAGGCTTTAAATGGAGATTACGCCCGATTACATTACTGATTGGGGTTTTGACTCGGTTTTAATGAAAATCCGTCTTTTTTATAAACAAAAAAAAAAATATCTGACCACGATTAAGCAGGTGTGGATGTGCGTGAGGTTAACCATTACCCTTAAAAAGTCTTAAACCGGTGCTATCGAGCCTGGGCATTACACATCGAAATTATACAGGAGGTCTAGGCAACTAATAGACCGAAAGCCCCTCGAGGGCATCAGGAAACGAAAAAAAGATTGACTTTTTAATCTTTTAACCATTTCAATCTGTAAATTATTTGTTTTTTATAAAAAGATGTTATCAACAAGTGGTGAAGGCCGTCACGAACCTCCCCCTGATTGTTTGCCGTTTTTTATTTGTCCATTCCTAATAACCTATTAAATTATTCATATTGTTTCATATACACCTACTTGGATTTTTGTCTCCCACGATGGGAGCTTGATCCTCTACGACTCAATTTTCTTCAATTAAGAGGTGTGTCTATTATATATTCAATGGCTTTTTTAAACTCTTTGTCTTTTGTGTTTTTTTTAAACAAAAAACAATGATTGTTGTTTCATAAACTTTAAAAGCTCGTCTAATTTTGTTTTTTCGACATATTGCTCCGTCATAAGACCTACCGCAGAACATGATTGATTGCCAACATAATGGGCTACTTTTGTGAACTTTTTATACGAAATAGGATCATTTAGAAAGTTATTTTTTTTATGAAATCATTTTTGGACGGCGTAATTTAAATTTCGGCGCTTCCTTCTGAAGCGCTCTGACGTCAAGTTTTGCTGTGGCAAAAAGTAGAACTACTATAGAGCTCATCTTCTCACCAATTCCATTCTTCAGCTCTACTTATTAAATAAAAATTCACTCGTTATTAAGTTATTCGTTTAAAAAAGCTATAAATTTGTTTGTTTGTCAGCGTAATATTTTAAATAATTTAAATTTTGGCGCTTCCTCTGAAGCGCTCTGACGTCAAGTTTTGCAGTGGCAAAAAGTAGAACTACTACAGAGCTCTTCTTCTCACCAATTTATTCTTCTGCTCTACTTATTTAAATAAAAATTCACTCTCTTATTAAGTTATTCGTTTAAAAAAGCTATTTTGTTTTGAAATTTGTCAGCGTGATATTTTAAAGATAATTTAAATTTTGGCGCTTCCTTCTGAAGCGCTCTGACGTCAAGTTTTGCTGTGGCAAAAAGTAGAACTACTACAGAGCTCATCTTCTCACCAATTCTATTCTTCTCTATTTAAATAAAATTCACTCGCTTATTAAGTTATTCATTTAAAAAAGGTATAAATTTGTTTGTTTGTCAGCATAATATTTTAAAGATAAATTTCCAGAAAAAAAAACTTAAAGAACACTTGAAATGATTTAAGTCAAGCGTTTCCCTATAAAGAAACTTCTTTAAGGGCCTGTAACGAGGAAGGCTTGATGAGTGGGCAGGAGGACATGATCTTGGATGAATAAAGTAAAAAAAAATGGATCTGCCGCAGATGTCACTTTCTTTAGTTTTTAACGTGGTAATTAGACGTTAATAAATTCCAGATATCTTTTTTCTATGCATTAACCTCCGTTTAATGGGCCTGTCTTCATTAAAGTCTTTCATCCTCCTTTTTATAAGAGTATTTAACATATTTATTGTTTTGAATAATTAATTTTTTAAGGATTTTTAGTGATATTCTATTTAGCAAGCTTTGAATATATCATCAACAACAATTTTTGAGGGCAGAAGGGAAAGGGCAGCAGAAGGAAATGAAAGCGTCAAAAAAAAAAAAATCCCTTTCCCTCGAAGGGTCTGGAAGACCCTTTTCTTGAGGTTGCTACAATAAAGTCTCTTTGAACGATGGGAGCTTGATCCTCTACGACTCAATTTTCTTCAATTAAGAGGTGTGTCTATTATATTCAAGGCTTTTTTAAACTCTTTGTCTTTTGTGTTTTTTTAAACAAAAAAACAATGATGTTGTTTCATAAACTTTAAAAGCTCGTCTAATTTTGTTTTATTTCGACATATTGCTCCGTCATAAGACCTACCGCAGAACATGATTGATTGCCCATAATGGGCTACTTTTGTGAACTTTTTTACGAATAGAATCATTTAGAAAGTTGATAAATATATTTCATTTTTTTTAAATCATTTTTTGACGGCGTAATTTAAATTTCGGCGCTTCCTGCAGAAGCGCTCTGACGTCATGTTTTGCAGTGGCAAAACGTAGAACTACTACAGAGCTCATCTCACCAATTCTATTCTTCAGCTCTATTTATTAAATAAAACTCACTCGCCTATTAAGTTATTCGGTTTTAAAAAAGCTATGTTTGTTTGTCAGCGTAATATTTAAATTTTGGCAATTCCTTCTGAAGCGCTCTGACATCAAGTTTTGCTGTGGCAAAAGTAGAACTACTACAGAGCTCATCCTCCCACCAATTCTATTCTCAGCTCTACTTATTTAAATAAAAATTCACTCGCTTATTAAGTTATTCATTTAAAAAAGCCATAATATTTTTGTTTGTCAGCATAATATTTAAAAGATAAATTTCCAGAAAAAAAAACTTAAAGAACACTTGAAATGATTTAAGTCAAGCGTTTCCCTATAAAGAAACTTCTTTAAGGCCTGTAACGAGGAAGGCTTGATGAGTGGGCAGGAGGACATGATCTTGGATGAATAAAGTAAAAAAAATGCATCTGCCGCAGATGTCACTTTCTTTAGTTTTTAACGTGGTAATTAGACGTTAATAAATTCCAGATATCTTTTTTCTATGCATTAACCTCCGTTTAATGGGCCTGTCTTCATTAAAGTCTTTCATCTCCTTTTTTATAAGAGTATTTAACATATTTATTGTTTTGAATAATTAATTTTTTTAAAGGATTTTAGTGATATTCTGTTTAGCAAGCTTTGAATATAACATCAACAACAATTTTTGAGGGCAGATGGGAAAGGGCAGAAGGACAGGCAGAAGAAGGAAATGATGCTAAATGAGGGTCAGGAGCGTCAAAAGTACTTTAAAATATCCCTTTCCCTTGAAGGGTCTGGAAGACCCATTTCTTGAGGTTGCTACAATAAGTCTCTTTGAGGAAGTTAAATAGGAAGGACAGGCTATGAGGAGTTCCAGAGCTGCCTACATCTCGTCCGAAAGTATTCTCATCCTAAAGTATTCTCGTCCTAAAAATAATAGAAAAAGAAAAAAATATGAACTGTATTCTTTCCCGAAAGTATTCTCGTCCTAACAGGCTACGCCCCTTTTTAGGACGAGATGACAGTAGGCCGAAGACATTCGGACAAGAGGATTCAATTTTTATACAATTTTTAAATATTATACTTTAATAAAATAGAATCATCTCTCCGAAAGTATTCTCGTCCTAAAATATGTTTAAAATAAATATTACTTAAAATTAAATTAAATGTATTCTCATCCGAAAGTATTCTCGTCTACTGTCTCTCGTCCTAAAAATATGTTTAAAATAAAATATTACTTAAAATTAAATGAAATGTATTCTCATCCGAAAGTATTCTCGTTACTGTCTCTCGTCCTAAAAATATGTTTAAATAAAATATTACTTAAAATTAAATGAAATGTATTCTCATCCGAAAGTATTCTCGTCCTACTGTCTTCTCGTCCTAAAAATATGTTAAAATAAAATATTACTTAAAATTAAATGAAATGTATTCTCATCCGAAAGTATTCTCGTCCTACTGTCTTCTCGTCCTAAAAATATGTTTAAAATAAAATATTACTTAAAATTAAATGAAATGTATTCTCATCCGAAAGTATTCTCGTCTACTGTCTTCTCGTCCTAAAAATATGTTTAAATAAAATATTACTTAAAATTAACGAAAGTATTCTCGTCCTACTGTTTCTCGTCCTAAAAATATGTTTAAAATAAAATATTACTTAAAATTAAATGAAATGTATTCTCATCCGAAAGTATTCTCGTCCTACTGTCATCTCGTCCTAAAAAGGGGCGTAGCCTGTAGGACGAGAATACTTTCGGACGAGAGTACAGTTTATATTTTTTCTTTTTCTATTATTTTTAGAACGAGAATACTTTAGGACGAGATGTATGCCCCGAAGCCTACACACGCTAATTTTCTAAAATTCGCTGTAAAAGTGAGAAAATGCAAAAATATTCTTTTCCATTTAAACAAGACTCGAGTTGTAATTTGACTAAGTAGATTGACTGTTTTGTTTTCACCGAAGTGAAAGAACGAAGGCGTCTGCGGAGTCGGGGGGGTTTGAAAGGCGAGTTAATGATGTTTCATTGTCTGCTCTGGGCATTTAATTGTTTTTGAGAAAGAGCCAAAAAGAAGGGAAAAAGCGAAGAAGGGAGGTCTCAGCTCTCCTTTGTAAAGAAGTGTTGCTAAGGAGATTCCAACGATAACTCGAGCTTCTTTTACAAGTTGAAAAGAGAGAAGGAAAAAAAACGTCGTTTTTTGTCATTTTAAAAGACATTTTTTTAACCGTCTTAGGTTTAATAATGTTTCTGAAAGACCTGAGAAAAGGGAGGAGGATTGTGTTAATGAAAGCGTGAAGACAGTGTCGTATTTAAATCGCATTCCAACTCCTTTAAAACTCATCTTTTCAGCGCTAATGGCTTTCACATATGAGTTCTTAACATCTCTTCATTTTGTAGCAAAATTAAGCCGAATATAACGGGTTGAAATAGATTCGGATGAATTATCCTTTTATATTTTCCGAGTTGGGGCAAATGCTATTCATTGATCCTTTGAAGGAAATCGCCTAAAGGGCAACATCGAGGTAATAAAAACGATATGGGGGAGATGCAAACATATACCTCCAAGACATTTCATATCCCCCGGCTCGTTTTCCCGGCACCCTCGGGATTGAGTACGGGAGGGAATGAAACCCACCCTTCAAAATCCTCTTGGGGAATCCTCTAAAATGCCATTGCGGCTACATTAATATCAGCTTATCATTACTTACACTTACTTAGCCTTCGCGTCACTCCCTCGAAGAATAAACGGGGCCATCTGTCGCCTCCGGACCGTACCCGAAATTTAGCTATTTACATACGGAGATTAAGTTCCCGAAGTCAGGTATTGGACTCGGGGGAAAGCACGTTCGAACTCCCTCAGGAGGAAAACGCCATTCGAGAATATCGACTTCGTAATGACATGTTTCCAGTCATTTGTAATCTGATTATACGTTCAAGTAGCAATTTATTCACTTGGTGCATTTGTTTGTGAAAAAAGAAAGCGTCCGTTGTAATTATCCTGTCGATAGCGGGGAGGTAGCGGTTATAGATGGTGCAGCAGGTGAGTTAGTGCATTCGAAAAAGTCATTTATTATTATTTTTTCAAGACCCCAAAGGCAATGAAACGAACCTGCTGCCTTTTTCAATGACATGAGTTCGTGGGGGGTTGTTCGGATATCAAATAAAACGAATTCAACAACGGAGGAGCTCCAAAATGTACCAAATGAACAAAACCTAGGGTACAACTGAGGCGCTCCGGGTACGAAGGGCGAACTCAACATCGGACTACTTTTTTTTTTTCATTTTCAGATTCTAGACCTCTTGGTGAATACACCCATATAATTTTTACGTTGATTTCCCCCGTTTTTCCCCTTTAAATACGTAAAAACGATATGCGCAAAGCTCTAACTGCGATATCCGAGCGGGTACGAAGGGCGAACTCCACATCCTAGTCCACAACCCCCACTCCTTTTCCCATTCCAGGCTTTTCTGTTGAGTTCGCCCCTAACATAAAACTTTAAAATGCGAATATCTCGAAACTTCGTTTGTTGAGTTCGCCCTTCGTACCCGGAGCGCCTCAACTCGAGATATTCGCTGGGAAAAGGTTCGTTTATCTCGTCGTAGATTAGATCACGCCAAAGTCAAAATTAGTTTAAGCAAATTTGAAACCGAGATGGAATATTCGATCCTAATTAAAACTTCACGAGTTTAATTCTGTTTAAAGGTTACGGTTATAACGAGTTCAGTAAATTTCATATAGAAGCCGAACGCGTGAGACACGGATCAGCAAGTAGCGGCCCTCGGCCGGCACCTCTTATCAAATTATATGTCAACCCGGATTTGACACTTGAAACGTGACGTCATCAAGATTAATATACTTCCCGCCGAGTTTAAATAAAAAAATGCTTTCTAACTTTTTAATCCGGTTACACGCGGTCGGAGCTCGATCCGAATCTCAATTTTGACACCTCGGAATTCTTCGTTCAACATGAAAAAAAAAAAAACTGTTTTATTTCTTTAAGTACCGTTATGGGGTTACAAGACCAAAAATATGTTAATATACCATTAGACTTATCATTTAATCTTGATATGTAGTTGACTTTGATTTATATTCGTTTGTCATTTTGTGATTTTTAGAAATTTTTTTGAAAAAGTGTTGGTTTTAAAAAGGATGATTTGCAAGGTCAACCGCATTCTGGGGTTGTAAAAAAAAAGTAAAAGAAGGAAAAAAGCTATGGGTCTGGGAATAAAAAAAAAGTACTCCGTCACAGTCTGTAATTTGACTTTTTTTTCCTCTGTCTCACTTCCCCCCGGGAACCCGCTCCAGTGTCGGGAACCCCCTTTTTCGAGGTGTGCGATGACTCAGGGGCGAGGGGACGTTTTGGTCCAATGAAGGGGAAACCTGGAAAGACACGTGACTCGGGACAATTGAGCGGCGACCGCGCGGTATCGGACACGGAGATGCATAACTCCCTTGTAAAGGCGTATAAATTAAAATCACGTCATTGACACAATGCATGGAAAATACGACACGCGAGAAATTCCTATCAAAAGGATACCCATTACAGGCCGGAGCTTACTTAATCAAAATCCCCTATCCTCAATGCCCTTTCGTTGAAATTAAATAGAAAAGTACTGATTTAAAGAGCTTCAAACGAAAACTTCCTTTAAGAGAGGTAACAATATAGGAGGGGGAAGTATAACGGAGGGGACGTAAAACGGAGGGGGAAGTAGGTATAACAAAGGGGGAAGTATAACGGGAGGCTTACGATTCCGTCCCGGACCCTCATTAAAACGTTCACCGGCTTAGCAGAAACATAGGATTCCGTCCCGCTACCTCCCTTACCGGCTTAGCAGAAACATAGGATTCCGTCCCGCTACCTCCCTTACCCGCTTTTAAGAAAGTCATGATTCCGTCCGCACAGAAAATGGTAAGGGCGTTCAGGGCAAGACTCCGCCAAGGGGGCTTTAGGACCAATTTTTAAGGTGTTTTCGTCATTAAATAACATGGATAAATAGCAAAAACTTTTATATAATTTATTATTATAATATAATACAATATATAATTTAAAATTATAAGCCATTATAAGCATACAAGCTGAATACAGTTGCAATGAATTCGGCTATTGTATTTTTATTTGAAGTTTTGGATATTGTTCATAGGTTTTTCAGCTTTCAACTCTTCTAATGTTAGTGTAACGTCGCAAGGCGGGAGGAATATAAGCCCAAAAACTTCTTCAGCCAAAAAACTTCTTAAGGTGGACAAAGGTCCCTGGGACGGAATCTTGACTTCTACTCGAGCGGGTCCCCCAATCGACGGGACTTTTTTGAAAAATTTTCCGAGTTTTTTTTTTAATTTTCCTCTCCCTTATACTTCCTCCTCGTTTATACTTTCCATCCCTTCGTTATACTTTCGTTCCCTTATACTTCCCCCTATGTTATACTTCCCCTCCCATATACTTCCCCCACTGTTATTTTACGAGTTCTTTTTTTTTTTTTTTTTTCGACAAATTTTCTATTTTTTTGTTTTGAAAAATTTTCCGATTTTTTTTTTTAAATTTTCGGGTTTTCTTTTTTAAATTTGCGCTTTTTTATTCAAAAAAATTTTCTAAGTTCTTTTTTTTCCGAAATTTTTTTAAGTGTCAAGGTAGAAATAATGGGCTCTTTGGCCTGGGGATGTGCCTCTCGTAATGGATAGAAGTATGAAATTTCTCCCTACCAAAAAAAATAATAATTAGAAAGTAGCAATTTTTTACACCAAAAATTCTTAAAAATATAAGGAGTAATTGGTAAAAATTTGGTGAAAATCGGACCAACGGTCGCAGCGAATTTTTTGAAATTTCAAACAGACATATCTCCGCCATTTTTTCGAAATTCAAAAATCGCCCTCGTACATTCTTCTTCACCGGCTAAAGAAATTTGTGTAAAAATTAAGTGAAAATCTGATGAAAACTGTAAAGTGTTCCGGAAAAAAATGCTACGGACGGCCGGCTGGCACTACAGACAAAGTTGAGATCGGTAAAGATCAATATTCGATTTGAACCTCCGGGGTCTGGAAGGCCCTTTTACCAAAAACCCGACGTGGAGGGTATCACAATAACTTCTTTAAGGAAGTTAATAATTTTTACTCTGGTGACAGCGCTTTCCTCCTTGTGGTTTTAAAAAGCTTTCTACAGCCAAAGTAGTTAATTTACAAGCGTTTTTTAGTATTCGTGGAAAGGGGCTCGAAGGGGAGATACTCCCTTGGGATTCAGTCTCTCTTCGCTTTCCCCAGGGCGAGCCAAACGACTCACAACTGTTCAACGATACTTACATATAAGGGAACAGTAATGAACCAAGGATCATAAATCAAGATTTATTAGACTTTTGGGGCCCTTGAGTCATACAGTAACGAACCAAAAAAAATCAAAAATCACATTCTTGACCTAATTTTACGTGTAAATATAAACCAGGGGTTCCGAGGGAGGAGGAAATGAAGTCGAAAACCAATTAAGAGGGTGGTTTGAAAAGGAGGGGCACCTGCGGACGATATCAGTAATGACCAGACCCCCTGAAATTCCGAGATAAAACTACACGAAATTCTTTTCCCACTCAATCGCAGCGAATCCAGTCTAATTGAAAAGGAATTTTTTTCAAACTTAAGAAATTAAGTTTTAATTTCTGTAAATTTAAACAAAAGAACAAAAAGGAATCCCCTTATCTCTTTAGTTGTTAGTAATAGCCTTCTCTCAAAGTTGTTAGTACCTACACACGTTGCACTTCGTTTTAATTGTCAGCTTTTGAAATTTGTTTATGTTTATGCTTCTTTAAAGAGTGTTTCCTTTTTTCAAAGAGAAGCAGCTCCCTCGGACGGTTTTATAGCCTGATTTTACAGCCTCCGGATTTTTAAGGATGTTTACAAAAATCTTTATTGGCGTTTCACAATCGGAATTTTTTTTCATGTTGTTTGTAGCCTTTCTAACCTTGTTTGACTTAACTGGTAGTCAAACACCTTAAAAAAAGAAAAAGCGCGATCCTGAAAGAAACACTTGACATAAAAAAATGTGGATGGAGAAAAAAAGTCGTAAAATAGACCGGAATTTTTATTCCGCCTCCTTTATTTTAAATAAAATAACGTTAAAAAGCGTAGATATAAAAAAAAGGGACCAAGAAACTTCAAAAATACAAAAATAAAAAGGATTTTCTTAAAACCTTTTTTTTTGTCATTCTTTCTCCCTACACACGTGTAAACCTTTATTTGCTTTTTGTCTAAGCCTTCCGTTGAGCCCTGTTTGCAGACAGAGCCCTTAACGTTTACCGGACCGAGATACACAAAAGAAAAAATCTTTCTTGAATAACCTAAATTATTTTCTCACAAGTTCATAATTTTGGGGTTCCTCTTGAACGCCCATTTTCGTTAATTTTTTTCCCGTACGAGGGTTCTTTTGTTTAAAGTTGGGACTTCGTTTCCGTCACGGACTCTCGGGACAAACACTTTTTTTGCCACAAAACGAGAAAAGGAGAGAAAAAAAAAAAGAAGACAATTTTACTCAAAAACCTCCTTCTTCATGTTAGAAACTTCTCTGAGGTCCTTGAGGGATTGTGAGTGACAGAAACTTCTCGGCGTTTCTCTCCCCCTTTCGTAAGGATTCAAAGGACATTTCTTTTCTAGAGTGCCGAACATGAGTCGGAGTAGAAACTTTAAACAGCCTCCGTCTTCATCCTTCATTGTTCTCGAAGCGGAGGATTTCAAACTTTATCCTCCCTCCAAAAACCCCCTCCTGACGCCCTTTCCAGATAACCCTCAAAACTACCGTTCACACCAACGTCAAACGTTTGTTTCGTCATTTAATTAAGTTCTCTTTTAACATGTTAAATCGTGTAAAAAGTTAACTTTGTTTTAAAAATATCGGTCACAACTTATGCGCCCACAGGGATACCAACTCTTTTTTTTACCTGCATAAATTAAAGTAACTCCCTTTCCAAAATAAAAACATAGTTTATGTGAGGCGCTCCGGGTACGAAGGGCGAACTCAACATCGGACAAAGTTTTTTTTTTTTTCATTTTCAAATTCTAGACCTTTTGAAGAATACACCCATGTAATTTTTATATTGAGTTTGCCCTTTTTTCCCCTTTAAAATACGTAAAAACCGATATGCGGCAAAGCTCTAACTGCGATATCCGAGCGGGTACGAAGGGCGAACTCGTATCCTAGTCCACTACCCCCACTCCTTTTCCCGAAGTCCCACTCCTCTTGGAACAGCTCACCGCCACGAAATAAAAATATATTATACATTTTGTGGATTAATAATCGTAAAAATATTCGAAAATTTTTAAACAACCCTTTCCTCTATAAAATCTAAAATCTCGCCACGAAAATTCCAGAGAGTGACTTTTCTGTCGAGTTCGCCCTTAACAGAAAACTTTAAAATGCGAATATCTCGAAACTACGTTTTGTCGAGTTCGCCCTTCGTACCCGGAGCGCCTCATGTGTTCATTCGTTATTTAAGGAGAGGGAGAGTTCCTTTATAAGGTCCTAAGTCTGAAAAAATCGAGGATGTCAATAAATTTTATAATTTTTTTTTTACTTTTCTTCAGACAAAAGAGTGAAAAAAAACTTCAGTTTCATAACCTTAAAAAAACTGGGACGCCTCGAATCTGGCACATAAATGAATCAATCCCGACTTTTGGGGCCTTCAAAAAAAGTGGCAAATGAGACGAATTAATGGAAAAGGATGGAGGGTAAGGAGAAAAAAAGAGCGATATGAAAAAAGAAGATACGTTGGGGAGGGAAAAAAATGGAAGTTTATTGTCAATCAGAAAAAGACGGGGCTGATTGGTCCCCTTTTTATTTCAAATACGAGGTCGCATTCGGGTGGCATTTTTTTGTTTCGATTCAAACACCTGCCTCCTCTCACAGATTTTTCTTTTATTTCATTCAAATATTCGCCTTTCAATTTGCCCTCAATATAAGAATACTGATCAATATCGATAATACATAAAAAGCAAAAAGTAAAGGAACGAAAATGCACGCTGAGGTCCTTTCAAGGAGAAGTACGTTTGAAGAGCTTCCAACGAAAACTTCCTTAAAGAGAAGTATCTATATAGGAGGGGAAATTACAACGGAGGGGACGTAAAACGTAGGGGGAAGTATATGGGAGAGGAAGTATAACGGAATGGGAAGTACATGGGAGAGGAAGTATAACGGAGGGGAAGTATAATGCCAAGTTTTTTTCCCAAAACATTAAAATTTTCCGGGTTTTCCTTTTTTTTTTTTTCTTTTTTTTTTAAATTTTCAGTTATTTTTTCGAAAAATTTTAAGTTTTTTTTTCATTTTCCGGTTTTTTTTAAATTTCTAAGTTCTTTTTTTCGAAAATTTTCTTTTTTTTTCAAAAATTTTCCGGGTTTTCCTTTTTTTTTTTCGAAAAATTTTCTAAGTTTTTTTGTAATAAAAATTTTTTTTTTTTTTTCAAAAATGTTCCGTGTTTTTTTTTTTTTTTTACAAATTTTCAAAGTTCATTTTTCGAAAAATTTTTAAGTGTCAAGGTAGAAATAATGGGCACTTTGGCTTAGGGATGTGCCTCTCGTAAAGGGTAGAAGTACGAAATTTCTCCTTACTAAAAAAAAATTAATAATCAAAAAGAGGCAATTTTTTTACACCAAAAATTCTTAAAAAATATAAGGAGTAATTGGTGAAAATTTGGTGAAAATCGACCAACGGTTCGGCCGCAGCGAATTTTTTAAAATTTCAAACAGACATATCTCCGCCATTTTTCGAAATTCAAAAATCGCCCTCGTTACATTCTTCTTCAGTAGCTAAAGAAATTTGTGTGAAAATTTGGTGAAAATCGGATGAAAACTGTGGCTGTAAAGTGTTCCGGGAAAAAAAATGCTACGGACGGCCGGCCGGCACCACAGACAAAGTTTAGGTCGAATATTCGATTTGACCCTCCGGGGTCTGGAAGACCCTTCCCCAAAAACCCGACGTCGAGGGTATCACAATAACTTCTTTAAGGAAGTTAAAAATAAAACAGTTTTTATTTGAACAAAGTAACTATTTATTTTTTTTTATTCACGCATGTTCATAGACTCAAATACAAACATGAAATATTACATTCAGTTAAGGGAGGGGTATTAAATTTTATAATACAAAAAAAAATTTTTTTAAAGGGCCAAATAACTTAAGAAATTCACAATATGCCATAAAAGATATAATAAAAGTTATTTACAATAATTAATTTATTTACAAAAAAACATTCCTAATTTTTTTAAATATTTATATTTAATTTATGATACAAAATCGATACAATTAAGGTGTCTGGAGGGAGGAGCTTTTGCTAAAGACAAAAAGGTTTTTTTTCGATTGGGTAGCCGAGAGCGGAAGAAGGACGAGCCCCGGAAGGTAAACGACCTACCGCCAGGGGCGCCCTCCTAAGACACCATTAAGCCACGAAATTTATGTACAAACGAAAAATAAAACAAAAATGAAATAAAAAGCCCTGTCATGATCTTATAAAATATATTTCTTCCAAGGAACTTAATTTTTAGTCCCATCTAGAGAACTCCTAATCCGAGGTAAATTCCGAATTTTTTGTACTCTTCTCCGGAGAAACAACACAAAAAACGGAAAAAAATCTTCCCCTGATTGTCTCATGACTAATCTACTTTCCGCATTTAAAAACTATAGCCAATAAATTAATTTAAAAACACCCCACGCATAAGTTTCTTTGGAATTAATTTTTTTAGTCCAGAATAGGGTGAACAAAAATAGGATATTAACCCCTCTGGATTTACTTATGCGTAGGAAAAAACAAAAATCACTATTAAATACGACTAGGACTAAAATTTTTGACTCCGGTTTCAAAATTTTTGAAACAAAATCAGTCTATGCAATATACAAAATGTACAGAAATGAATTTTACATAAGATTGGAAGCGAAGTGTGGTATATCACAGGAACTTCACGAAAAAAATGGGGGTGACAGAAGGTTTTCTTATGTACAGAGGGTTACAGCGATAAAAAAAGGGGGATTTTTTATACGTGAAGCGTACCCCGAGGTAAACCCGTGACCTGAAGATGGTGATGGTCTTCTTCGACGACGTGGACGATTGGAGGCAAAGCTGAAAAAAAGATTCGTTTTAGTATCAGGAAAAGGAGGTATGATGGTTTTTAAGTGAGTTGCTTTGCAAATCTTTCGTTGTTAACAACGGTTTTCGGTTTTTCCCTTCTATCTCGGAAACCGTCGCTCAAAACGAAAAAATGTCCTAAGTAAAAGTTGTAGGTACAAAATTTCCTACAAAAATTTCTTTATTCATTATTTGCGTAGGAGCAATATTTAAGGAGTTATGAGGTTAAAAGTAATAATCGAGCCTGTCTGAAAACTTAAAACCTTCATATCTCCTAAAATAATGCTCTGACGGAAAAAACCAATAAGATATTTTATGTAGTAAATTTCCGTAGCTACAACTTTTACTTAGGACATTTTTTTCGTTTTGAACGACGGTTTCCAAGATAGAATGGAAAAACCGAAAACCGTTGCTCACAACGAAAAATGTACAAAGCAATTAACTTAAAACCCTCAGTTGTAGATTTATAGCAATAGTTGTAGAATGCTTACCTCTCGAAATACTCTGGGACTGGTAAGGTAGAAGTTTGGGCGTTCTTGACCGCCTGCTTCTGATGAAAAAGACTAGAGCGAGGATTAGGAAAAGAGCGAAGGCGGCAGCGGCGCCGAGTAGGAGCTCGTGGCTTCTTCTTCCCGCGGGTACCCGCCGTGGTCCTTCCGCCCACCGACCGGGCTCCAACTCGACTTTTACCGCGAGACCAGTGTCGACCACCAACTCCTCGCTCTTCTCGCCCGGAGTCTCTCCTTCCCGGACAGCCACCTGGACCTAAAACAGAAGAAAAAAAAATTTCTTTTAACTTTATTGTTTAAAAGACGTCCGAAGAGAAAAAAAATCCCTCATTATAAAAGCTCCGGTCAAAGATTTACGGTCTGATCGCTGTGTTTATGAGGTCTCCTAATGATGCCGCCGTCTTTTTTCCCCTACCCAGAAAACCCCCTCTGCTCTCATATTAATTACTGTATACTCTGAAAATTAGGCTATAAAATTTCTCTTGTCGAAAGACTTTTTTTATTTCAACTAAATTTGTAATTACAAATAAAAATTAACTGTCATTAACGAATTTAGTGCCTACATGGAGAGTAATCCAATGACAAAAGTCTGTCGTCTCTTTATAATATTCTTTTCTGTGTATGGAATTTCGTCTCTTTTTCGTGATTTCACTGATTGGATCAGCGGAGCCGGTCCAAAAGTTAAGAAGCCCGAAAGATAAAGGAGATGATTTATGTCCGATATTAAAGAGGAACATGAGGACGTACCGGAGCCGATTTGTCACCCGGGGAATGTTTATTATGAATCGCCCGCTCAGGCATTAACATAATTAATTTTCCAAAAAGAAGTTAGGAAACTCCTTTTTTTATTCTAAAAACGGAGAAGTGCTTCCCACTCAGACCCCCCGATAAATCAAATTTGAGTCAATCAACTCTTTTGTGGGCCTCAATTTCCATCCCTTAATTCGGAAACCCTCTCAAAAAACGTTGGGGTGAATCTTAAATTGGATTTTTTATATATAAAAAAACACACACGAAAAAATGAGAGAATGTTAATAAACTGAGCGGCCCCGACGCACTTTCGCCGTTATTTATTCCCTTCATTATCCGACATTTATGAGAGATTCACGATTCGGATGACCATTTACGTATTAAAATTTTACACCACAAGTTTAAAAGTCACGCTCAACTTTTTAACGACCCCCCGATACTTTTCTTTATTCCAATCAAGGCGATTTAACTTCCGAAAAAAAAAGTTTTTAAGCCTTCAAGAATAAATAACGCTTTGCACTATAGTTAAACTAACGACCTCTTAACGTTTGAAGACTTGCCAAAAAGTCGGAGAAGCTCATTAAAAAAGTTCGCCCATAATACGGTTTAGGGGACTCTTTTCAACCCCTCCTTATCATCTTTAATCTTCCCTTTTATATTTATTTATCAAGGGTGCGATTCTTGTGAATACTAGGGACAAGTTTTGCATTTAAATGTAGTTTGGGGACAAGTGAGGGCTGATTGCGATGAAAGGACAGTGGGGGCAACAAATCCCGAATATTAATAACCTCCACTATCTTATCTACAAGACAGTGACCGCATTGTACATATATTTTACATGATATCGTAGCCATAAAACATAGGGGAAGGTTGAAGGGTTCTTCGGCAACGAGAAAGTTTACAATAGATAAGGGTTTCAACTATAAAATCAATAGGGGTTCCCGATAAACTAAAGGAATAGAACATCGTTCCAGTAACGGAGAGTTCGGAAAACTACTCCTTTAGTTGAAACTACAGGATTGTTTAGCTCAATTGGCTGACTTTTTCTGCACTGCTGGACGGTAAAAAGAGGTTTTTAAGCTATGGTGAATGGAGAGTTAAAGAGACAGTGGGTGACTTCTGCTGAAAAAGTTTGTTTTCAGAGAAGTATTTGATGAATAATTGAGGCGCTACGGGTACGAAGGGCGAACTCGACATCGGACAAATTTTTATTTTTTTATTTTCAGATTCTAGACCTTTGAAGAATACGCCCATGTAATTTTTATATTGAGTTTGCCCTTTTTTCCCCTTTAAAATACGTAAAAACCGATATGCATCTAAGCTCTAACTGCGATATCCGAGCGGGTACGAAGGGCGAACTCGTATCCTAGTCCACTACCCCCACTCCTTTTCCGGGAGCCCCACTCCTCTTGGAACAGCTCACCGCCACGAAATAAAAATATTATACATTTTGTGAATTAATAATCGCAAAAATATTCTAAAATTTAAAAAAAAACCCCTCCTCTATGATTCTATAAAATCTAAAATCTCGCCACGAAAATTCCAGAGATGACTTTTCTGACGAGTTCGCCCGTAACAGAAAACTTTAAAATGCGAATATCTCGAAACTACGTTTTGTCGAGTTCGCCCTTCGTACCCGGAGCGCCTCAATTGAACAATAATGTTTACATTTAATTTTTAATGCGTCTGTATTCCGCAAGATTATTGATTTTACTATCAATAAACAAACAATTAACCAATAATAGAGGAAGAAATAACCGTGATAACGGGTATCTCACGACGCGTTTCGGCTTAAAAAGCCTCGTCAGGTGAGCTATTCTCTCTATCACAATCATTTCTATCTTTTCACTGTGAACCTATCTCCGAGATTTTTAGTGGATAAAGCGGGAAGCTGGAAACAAACCGTCTCCCTAAAGCTCCACCGTTTTCCAACAGATAGAGCCACTCACCACCTCATTATTGGTTTTTAATTTTTATGACAGATTTGCTGCCATGCCATTACTTTTACATTTTAATTTTTATTGCGTCTGTATTCCGCAAGGTTATTGATTTTACTATCAAACAATAGTAATGGAATGATAATGTTTCATTATTGCATTAGTTGTATATAAATTAAATTAAAAGCCATACGGAGAGGCTGTTTTAAAATGAGGATTAACCCCCACCGGTTTCTAGATTAGAATAATAGAGGGGTTCGGAAAACACGTGGCTCCATAATCCGCCCCCTTACTTTAGCCTTTTATAATTAATCTTTTAAATCCCTATTATTGACTAGCACCTCGTTATTAGGCGTAAATTGAAATTTATTTTATAAATCACCCCTTTTCGGAGGGGTGGTTTTGACCGCGGATGATTTGCATGGCGTGGAAGATTTAGGATCCATTAAGGGATTGAAATTCCGTTATATTTAAAAAATGCTTTTTTTTTCTTTCTAAATTAACATTTTAAAATATTCCAAGTCATACGTGAACCCATTGTTAAAGAGGGATAAAAGATTCTAAAAAGGTCCTTCAACTTTGCGATCCTCATCCGTGATCCTGGCGGTAAATCACGCACAAATAATAGACGGTAATATATTACGGAGGCGATTATACTTTCATATCATTCAAGAAGCCTATCGGCTCTTATTTGTCTTAAGCCAGGTTTGGGATATAAAAACCATTAAATTAGCATAAATCTTCAATTAAAAAAAGAAGATTCGATATAAAAAAAAGGAATGCCATTAATTGTTTTCTGCTATCTTAGATCGCTTCAATGAAGTCGAATCTGATTAACAGAAAAGGTGCCATAGGGTTCTCAAATGTCGAACGAGCATGTCGGATCGTGCAGAACACGTTTGCCCTGAGTACGGCGTCCAGACTGCCGAATTTTACGCCCGAACCGATATATCGGAAGGAAAATATCGGATGAACCGATATATCGGAAGGAAAATATCGGATGAACCGATATATCGGAAGGAAAATAACGGATGAACCGATATATCGGAAGGAAAATATCGGATGAAGCGATATATCAAGCTTCAATGAAGTCGAATCTGTTTAACAGAAAAGGTGCCATAGGGTTCTCAAATGTCGAACGAGCATGTCGGATCGTGCAGAACACGTTTGCCCTGAGTACGGCGTCCAGACTGCCGAATTTTACGCCCGAACCGATATATCGGAAGGAAAATATCGGATGAACCGATATATCGGAAGGAAAATATCGGATGAACCGATATATCGGAAGGAAATATCGGATGAACCGATATATCGGAAGGAAAATAACGGATGAACCGATATATCGAAAGGAAAATATCGGATGAAGCGATATATCAAGCTTCAATGAAGTCGAATCTGTTTAACAGAAAAGGTGCCATAGGGTTCTCAAATGTCGAACGAGCATGTCGGATCGTGCAGAACACGTTTGCCCTGAGTACGGCGTCCAGACTGCCGAATTTTACGCCCGAACCGATATATCGGAAGGAAAATATCGGATGAACCGATATATCGGAAGGAAAATATCGGATGAACCGATATCGGAAGGAAAATATCGGATGTGCCGATATATCGGAAGGAAAATATCGGATGAACCGATATATCAAGCTTCAATGAAGTCGAATCTGATTAACAGAAAAGGTGCCATAGGGTTCTCAAATGTCGAACGAGCATGTCGGATTGTGCAGAACACGTTTGCCCTGAGCACAATTGGCGTCCAGACTGCCGAATTTCACGCCCGAACCGATATATCGGAAGGAAAATATCGGATGAACCGATATATCGGAAGGAAATATATGATGAACCGATATATCGGAAGGAAAATATCGGATGAACCGATATATCGGAAAGAAAATATCGGATGAACCTATATATCGGAAGGAAAACATCGGATGAACCGATATATCGGTAGGAAAATATCGAATGAACCGATATATCGGAAGGAAAATATCGGATGAACCGATATATCGGAAGGAAAATATCGCAAATATCGGAAGGAGAATATCGCGATAATTCCGAATATCGTGATATATCGCGATACCTACATCGCATCGCATGTTAACAGTAATTATCCGTGTGTTGTCCCACTTTTTTTACGGATTCATATCGTAAAATATCGCGATATATCGGTAAGGAATATCGTATCGGATAAAATATGAAGGAAAATATCGGATGAACCTATATATCGGAAGGAAAATATCGGATGAACCGATATATCGGTAGGAAAATATCGAATGAACCGATATATCGGAAGGAAAATATCGGATGAACCGATATATCGGAAGGAAAATATCGCAAATATCGGAAGGAGAATATCGCGATAATTCCGAAATATCGTGATATATCGCGATACCTACATCGCATCGCATGTTAACAGTAATTATCCGTGTGTTGTCCCACTTTTTTTACGGATTCATATCGTAAAATATCGCGATATATCGGTAAGGAATATCGTATCGGATAAAATATGAAGGAAAATATCGGATGAACCTATATATCGGAAGGAAAATATCGGATGAACCTATATATCGGAAGGAAAATATCGGATGAACCGATATATCGGAAGGAAAATATCGGATGAACCGATATATCGGAAGGAAAATATCGGATGAACCGATATATCGGAAGGAAAATATCGGATGAACCGATATTTCGGAAGGAAAATATCGGATGAACCGATATATCGGAAGGAAAATATCGGATGAACCGATATATCGGAAGGAAAATATCGGATGAACCGATATATCGGAAGGAAATATCGGATGAACCGATATATCGGAAGGAAAATATCAGATGAACCGATATATCGGAAGTAAATATCGGAAGGAAAATATCGGAAGGAGAATATCGCGATAATTCCGAAATATCGTGATATATCGCGATACATCGCATCGCATGTTAACAGTTATCCGTGTGTTGTCCCACTTTTTTTTCGGATTCATATCGTAAAATATCGCGATATATCGGTAAGGAATATCGTATCGAATAAAATATCGGATGAACCGATATATCGGAAGGAAAATATCGGATGAAACGATATATCGGAAGGAAAATATCGATATTCCGATATATCGGAAGTATCGCAACAACCCTAGCTGCTTTACAGAATTTTTAGAAGTCCGATGGTGGTGTAATGAAGATGACCGTGGCACATCCTGTTTTCATTCTAAATATACAAGATCCCATAATAATTTCAATTTCGGTTAAATAGAGCGAGAAATTGAAGGGCGTAAGCCAAAAAGTCTATTTTGATCCGCGAAACAAAAGTAGGAGTGGATCCGGCGTTAAATCAACGGAGAGAACACATTTCAATAATTAATAAATCATTGTTACGCAACGGTTCAATTATATATAATCAATGCGCATCCATTACAAAGTATGTTTTGACCATTTGATTGTAGGGCCTGTCTGGGAAACATGTGTAAAGCATGTGTCTTTAAAAATAAACAGCATTAAAACACTGGGAAGGTCTCTCGTTAAAAGCAATAGGCCTACTTGATATTTATCTCGGCAATTCATCTCTTCAAAACGTCGCAAATTATAATGGGGTCGTTAGTGTCTCTTTATGCTATCGGTTCATGCAAATGGATGAAAGAAAAATGCTTTTGTTTACCTCTATGTGGTAGACTGTATCCGTACATAGGGATAACGTCACTGTGGTCGATTCTGTGAGGAGATTCCCGCGGAGGCCGCCTCCGTCCACTTCCCACGTCACGAAATAGATCGGTTTTCGACCTCCTTGGATTTGACGTCGTCCTTCCCAGGCGATTTCTGCTATAACTAGGTATTTTGATGTATTAAACTAATCGTATGGAGATTCCATTTCGTCGTTCGGCTATCGTCCTGAAAAACCAAGAAAAACCTTAATAGTGCTATTTGAGAAACCGTGAAGGCTAACGTGAGCCGTGGAAAAAGTATTGATGAATTGAGGCGCTCCGGGTACGAAGGGCGAACTCAACAAAACGTAGTTTCGAGATATTCACATTTTAAAGTTTTATGTTACGGGCGAACTCAACAGAATAGTCATGCCCTGGAATGGGAAAAGGAGCGGGGGTTGTGGACTAGGATGTGGAGTTCGCCCTTCGTACCCGCTCGGATATCGCAGAGCTTTGCCGCATATCGGTTTTTACGTATTTAAAGGGGAAAAAAGGGCGAACTCAACATAAAAAATATGGGTGTATTCACCAAGAGGTCTAGGATCTGAAAATGAAAAAAAAAAAAGTTGTCCGATGTTGAGTTCGCCCTTCGTACCCGGAGCGCCTCGAAGAATGAGAAGAGTACTTACGAGAATATGGTTAGGAATTGAGGTGGACGGAAGGATTTGTGTGTTTATCCTCTTCCCGGGTTGAGGAGGCGAGGGTATCGGGTAGTTGAGAAGATCGCCTCGTCCCAAGCTGTCGAGAACAGCTCGAACTTGAGCCATCCTTTCATCGGTTTTCAGGGAAGGACTGTAGATGGCGACGAGGCCGATTTTGTTGACGACGAGCACTCGTAGGACTCCACCTTCCGGAACCCATGCTTTCGTCTCCAACGTCTGTACGATTTGCTTCCACGGCTGGTCACCGACCCGCCGCATAACGACGTAAACAAACGGGCCGGACGCCTTGTAAGGCCGAGGCCAACTTGCGAGTCCGGCGTTCACTTTTAGCACTTCTTCGCTTCTCGTACGCACAACTGGTTCGCTCTGACCGCCTCCAATCTCCGCATGAAACTGACACGCCTCTTCGCATCCAGGGAAAAAAAAAAAAACCATCATTAATACCATAGTATTGATTTCTCTAATCCTAAGTCTCTTAAAACCCTTTAAGGAGGTATGATGGTTTTTAAGTGAGTTGCTTTGCAAATTTTTCGTTGTAAACAACGGTTTTCGGTTTTTCCCTTCTATCTCGAAAACCGTCGCTCAAAACGAAAAATGTCATGAGTAAAAGTCGTAGCTACGGAGATTTCCTACAAAAAAGACCTCATTGGTTTTTTTGTCAGAGCAATACTTAAGGAGATATGAGGGTTTTTAAGTGAGTTGCTTTGCAAATTTTTCGTTGTGAGCAACGGTTTTCGGTTTTTCCCTTCTATTTTGGAAACCGTCGCTCTAAACGAAAAAATGTCCTAAGCAAAAGTTGTAGGTACAAAGATTTCCTACAAAAATGTCTTTTTTTATTATTTGCGTAAGAGCAATATTAAGGAGTTATGAGGTTAAAACTAATAATCCTAAAGAGCCTATCTGAAAACTTGAAACCTTCATATCTCCTAAAATATTGCTCTGACGGAAAAAACCAATAAGATTTTATGTAGTAAATTTTGTAGCTACAACTTTTACTTAAGACATTTTTTCGTTTTGAGCGACGGTTTCCAAGATAGAAGGGAAAAACCGAAAACCGTTGCTCACAACGAACTTTTGTACAAAGCAACCAACTTAAAACCCTCATATCCCCTTAAATGTCATCCCCTCGACTCTTCTAGATAATTAGTTTAGCCAGATGTGAGTCGTCATCTGTTTTTGACACTTTTTAAACCAAAGGGCGGTCGGATTTGAGTTTCACGATATCCGACGTGGGGGTATTCGCATATAAGGCGAGATCGTGACTCTCGGGAGACAAATTTTAGTGCTTTCCGTCTCACGACTCAATACTATTCTCCCTATCGTACTGTCAACCTTGTTCACTCCCATACCGATACCGATTTGTTATATTTTATTACATAATTTTAACACGATTTCCACTCTATAAAAGACGCTTAAGAATAATCCCTTAATATTTATTGCAGGTGTATAAGAGATAGTCTGAAGTAAATTAAAAATTCTTGATTTTAATACTTTTTCGTTAAAAAAAAAGCGATTTAAAGGGAGCTCATAACAGGTGGTTGCCGCCTCCGGAGTCGACGTCCCTTATAATTAAAACTCGGACACTTTTCGAATCTTCCCACCCTCCGCGTTTTCTTTTTCCACCCTTCTCGGACCCCGGGAGAGAAAACCACTTAAAGTTATCACTCGGGAGCGGCCAGATAGAGGAACGGCCCGGGGAAAATGAGGGGGGACGAGACTAAAACCGAGTTAAGGAAGTTTTGTTCAGGTACTTGCCGTTTGAATTAGGTTTAATGGGAGATAGGGCCTTAATTAAACTTTATAAAACGCGTAGGCGGGAGATGCTTCCTCGCTAACCCTGTTATTTTTTCCCCCTTCTTTTAAAAATTCGCCTTTTCCATCCATTATATTCAAATTAACGCTCTATTTTATCCTTTGAATTCATATCATTCCCATAGATTCTCCTAATTTGGCTTCCCATTCAACGCTACAAATTGCATTGTTCAAATAGAGAATTGACATAAAGAGAAGATTATAAAAATTATTTATTGCTTCGGCTTACAAATGACACTTCCAATCTCGAAGATTTTCATTTCCCAAGTTTCAAATAATCGTTGCTTTTATGCCTCGGGGAGCAAAAAAACTCCTTAGGGGAGAAAAAGGGGATTTTAAGTCTTTATTGGCAAGTCTGGAAAATTAAAAGTGAACCCCCACTTTGATGTTAAAAAGAGTAATTTTCAATATTGCCGCAAGCCCTTAAAGAACTCCAAGACGGTTTTTTATTATCGGGTAAAATAAAAAAGTTTTTACACAACGTGTGGTTAACAAATTAAATTCTTCTAGATCAAAGATATCAAAGTGACTATTTTCAGAATGTACTATATTGCTTTTTTAACCCTCCCGCACGAATCTTCCGAATACCTTTCTTTGATCGTTGGATCGTAGAAAAATTTGATCGATCATTTTTAAAATTTGAAACAAATGTTTTTTTCTCTGATATTAAAAGTTGGCGAAAGAAACCGTTGACGTTTATTTATGTTAACCTATTTAAATCTTCCTAAACCACATCCCATTAAACATGTTCTGGCTCATTTTCCAAAAGGCTCGTTCACAGTCCATTTAGAAGGAGATCGCTCACGATTTCAACGAATGTTTTTTTGAAGACTGAGAATAATTAATAATTTTCAGAGGGTGGAAAATACAAGCAAATGAATATTCTGTATTAATTTTTTGAGGTCAAAAAAAAAAACCTTTTGAGGAAGTCATGTAGACAGAGAAAAAAATATCGACGACATGTCATTCCCAGTTATAAAAGCCCACGCGTGACTGGACAAATAGCGGATGCAACAGATAAATGGTCGAGTTAGACCTGTTACTCTAAGACATATTGTTCCACTGACACACGAACTGGACAAATTGTTCCGGTGATATCGAAATAGGGGGACCACCAAAAAAAAACCATCATAAGATACTTTCACCTTGCTAAAATTGCGTTCTCCTTGAAAGAACATAAAAAACCTCGTGAAGGACCAGGAAAATTACGGAGGGCGCTTTTTTTTATCGAGAGGATTGTAGTAAACAATCTAAAACCTTTTCCCCTCAGGAAAATCTCTCCAGGACTTTTAACACTCGTTTATCGATTTCAGGCCCTCCCGTACAAAAAATCCGTGAATTTCTTCATTTCAAAAAAGGTACACATTCCTAGAAATATTCTCTCATGATTCTTTGAATTTTTTTACTCTTTTTTTAAACTTCCTGAAAATTGTGCGGTTTTGCGGTCATGTAATGGCAAATCTAGGTTTCTAAATTATAACAGGCGAAGCCGGAATCCCGGTTGTGACCGAGGATAATTATTCCTTTGGAACTCATCTACCGTGAGGGCTCAAAAAGCAGAGAGAGAAAAAAAAAGTTTTAAAAAAACTGGGTCTTCTGACAAAAGTTACGGCCTGTCATTCCTAATTGGCCGGATTGATTCTCGACTTAACGATTATAGAAAAACTAATAAAAAAGACGGAGAATTTTTTTTCCGCCGTGAATGGGTCGCGATTAAAATTTTATATTTCCCCCTCAACTATGAAACCGGGATCGTATTAATTCCGCCTATTTAGACCCGGGAGGTTTCGAATTCCGTAAATACGTGCGATAGCGTGAAATATCGATTTTAACGCCTACGATTTAAAAACTGCACTTCTCAAATGTCGAAAAAGTTTTCAAACTCCATGGCGACGAATATTGTGGTAAAGTCTCTTATTCCCGACAATTTGATACACTGGGAAAATGTTAATTCCGACATGAAAAGAAATTCGAGAAAACTCAGACAAGCAAAATACGAAACCCGAGAAATTTCCGCGGAGAAAAAAAAATTAATTTTAATGGCATTGACAACATCCTTTTATACTCTTGATAAAGCACGTCCTGATAACGAAATATTTATTTTAAAACCATAACTAAATTTTAAATAAAATCATAATTTAATTATTCGGATTTTCCAGTTTTTAAAATTGATTTTGATGATTAACTTCCTTAAAGAATTGTGATACCCTCCACATCGGGTTTTTGGGGAATTTTTCTATACAGAGTGACCCAGGATTTCTCAATTTGGGCAATTTTGACTTCAGTTTCAAAAAGGAAATTTAATTCTTCGGATTTTCCAATTTTCAAAATTGAGGCGCTCCGGGTACGAAGGGCGAACTCAACATCGGACAAATTTTTTTTACTTCCTTAAAGAAGTTATTGTGATACCCTCGACGTCGGGTTTTTGGGGAAGGGTCTTCCAGTTTTTTTTTCATTTTCAGATTCTAGACCTCTTGGTGAATACACCCATTTAATTTTATGTTGAGTTCGCCATTTTGTCCCCTTTAAATTCGTAAAAACCGAAACTTTAAAATGCGAATATCCCGAAACTACGTTTTGTTGAGTTCGCCCTTCGTACCCGGAGCGCCTCAATTGATATTGATGATTAACTTCCTTAAAGAATTGTGATACCCTCCACATCGGGTTTTTGGGGAATTTTTCTATACAGAGTGACCCAGGATTTCTCAATTTGGGCAATTTGACTTCAGTTTCAAAAAGGAAATTTAATTCTTCGGATTTTCCAGTTCTTAAAATTGATTTTGATGATTAACTTCCTTAAAGAATTGTGATACCCTCCACATCGGGTTTTTGGGGAATTTTTCTATACAGAGTGACCCAGGATTTCTCAATTTGGGCAATTTTGACTTCAGTTTCAAAAAGGAAATTTAATTCTTCGGATTTTTCAGTTTTCAAAATTGAGGCGCTCCGGGTACGAAGGGCGAACTCAACATCGGACAAATTTTTTTACTTCCTTAAAGAAGTTATTGTGATACCCTCGACGTCGGGTTTTTGAACCGACACTTTAAAATGCTAATACCCCGAAACTACGTTTTGTTGAGTTCGCCCTTCGTACCCGGAGCGCCTCAATTGATATTGATGATTAACTTCCTTAAAGAATTGTGATACCCTCCACATCGGGTTTTTGGGGAATTTTTCTATACATAGTGACCCAGGATTTCTCAATTTGGGCAATTTTGACTTAAGTTTCAAAAAATAAATTTGATCATTTAAGCAATTTTTTAACGTTTTACCCCTCAATCCTTTATTTCCGAAGGTTTCTCCCGGATACAGTAGACGCCGCTTAATGTGATCGCCTTGGGCCCAACACTAAATGATAACATTAAACGACTGATAATAATAAGCGAAGATGGCGAGGATAGGGTTAAACACGTAAAATTCTATGTACTTTTTAAGGATCTCCAATTTCTCCGGAAGACTGATGATCTTTAGGCTTTTTAGCATTCGTTTTCAAAAAATAAAAACAAAACAAAAAATTAGAAGAAATAGAAGCTTAGAAAATCAAATTTATGAAGGGGGGTTTGTTTACATTTTGAAACGATCGAATATAAATCATCACCTGTCATACATTTCAGCTAAAAATACCCCCTCGTAATTATTTTTTTCGCTTATGTTTTCAACTTTATTTTTCTTTGACATGATTACCCTCTTTCTCAACCTTTTTTATTTAATTTTTTTTTCTTTCAAGATTTGGTGATCACATAAAGCGAATTTTTGATCACAATAAACGGAAAAATTATAATGCAAAAGAATAGATTGGTCCCGTTCCAGGCCATTTTGATCACACTATCCGGTTGATAACATAAACCGTGATCACATTAAGCGGCGACTACTGTATATCAAAAAGGAGTTTACGACACAGAAAGTCCGATACTTATCGGACCTCTAATTATTTAGGGGGAGAGGTAACGAGTTATTAAAGGCCGGCAGATATTAAAGTAAAGTTAAGGTGGTAATGTGAAAATGATGGGTCCGAAAACTTACACAGATGCGTTTCTCGTCGCAGATGGTGCTCCACCAAACTGGAAAGTTCGACTGTAGAAGCTGACAGTTCTCCCAGCACTAAAAAAAAAAAGAAAAAATTCAAGTGTGTGGTCTAGAGGCTTATAAAATTAAAGAATTCTATCAAGGGTATTTGGATCGAGTTTTTTTATTATTTAAAAGTTCTCTCCGAGATATAAGAAATGATGTAGGGACGCCTTGATTCCTTCGGTCAATAACTACCGAGGTTCCCTTCTGAAAAAAAGGCTCCCAGGTCGCCTTCTTTTTTTTTATTCTTTAATCCCAAGGGTATCACGGCCGTAATGACTCTATTCCGAGGAAAAAATATCTCAAACGAAAAATGAGACTTCTCGAAAAAAAGAACATTTTTACACTTTAAAGACTTGACCCTCAGATTTTAATTACAACAATTTTTTATTTCAAAACCGCCTTCATTTTCGTGTTCTTCGCCTTAAAAAAAGTCAAAAAGTTGTTTTTTCTCTGTTCTAGTTAGTTCCGCCGGAAATACTGGGTCTTCTGCATTAATTTTCATTTAAAATAAAAAGTGAATAAAATAAAAACCCTGAAGGCCATATAAATGCGGGTTTAAAAAGAAAATTTACGTGAGAGTATCAAAGCTTTTGTGTAGTGGAACCAATATTTGTCGGGGAGGGATAATTTAGTTTTGTTCGGGGTTTATTGCGAGAAAAGAGTGCGGTGGGCGACGGGGGTTATTGGAAATGCCTCGCCTTATATGAGGAACGTTGTCATTACAGCACGTGACCAGACGACCAATTCAAGAAAATTGTCTTCCTCTATAAACCCTAAAATGTCACCCTATTTTTTGAGTTATTTTTGGTTATTTTAAATGTGTTTTTAATTACGTTTTTAATGGAAATAGTGTTGGGGGAATAATGGTTTGATTATTAGGAATCAAGTCTAGCTGAAGGGCATTCCCTTAATCCTCTTACCTAAAGTAATTGTCGTTTCAAGGCTCCCGCCCGTCCCGGCGACATTAAGAAAACCCCTTTCCCTAATCCGTCTCCTTCAGCGCTTTTCAAAACGTGTTCCGAGTCCAAGTGAACCATTTGAGGCTTTTCTTCCCGAGTAAAAGCGTCGTTTTAATTTCAATTTTTTTTTTTTCTTCCAGTTTCTTTTTTTTAATCTCGAGATGAGTCTGAGAAATTGCCTTCTAATTGCAGCCCGGTTTTTATTTTTGTTTGCTTTTCGACTAGATTGCTTCTTGAAATGGGAAAAGAGACGAAATTAAATACTGCGACTCCACGTTTAAAATTCCGATAAAATAAAATGAGGGGGAAAAAATCATTTTCTGTAAACCATTCATTCGATCCAGACTTAAACCCAATAAAGATTTTTCTCTCAAGCTAAAAAAGGGGCTTAAAAGTCCATAACCCAGAACGCCTAAAAACACCGAAAAAACGACGAATAGCCGAGAAAACTGCTCATATATCCGATAAAAAAAGGTGTAGGCCAAAAGCGCAAAGATTACTCCCAATATTTTAGTACAAAAGGGACTTATAAGTCCATAAGACAGGGGGAACGCCAGAAAACACCGTAAAAACGACGAATAGCCGAGAAAAATGCTCATATATCCGATAAAAAAAGGTGTAGGCCAAAAGCGCAAAGAAACTCCAAAATTTCAGTAAATGTACGGAAGAAAATATGTAAAAATGGGGTCAAAAGGGGCAGAAACGCCAAAAACATAGGAAAACGCCAGTAAAAGAGTTTATTTATAAATGGCCAATAAAAATACTCAGAAGTGTGGTAAAAAGGATGTCGTCGCGATAATTCTAACACCGGACAAGTCACTTTTGTCAGTTTTGAGTAAATGAACGGAAGAAAATATGTGATAATGGGGTCAAAAGGGGCAAAAACGCCAAAAACATAGGAAAACGCCAGTAAAAGAGTTTATTTATAAATGGCCAATAAAAATACTTAAAAATGTGGTAAAAAGGATGTCGTCTAGTTAATTCTAACACCGGACAAGTCATTTTTGTCAGTTTTGAGTAAATGAACGGAAGAAATATGTGAAAATGGGATCAAAAGGGGCAGAAACGCCAAAAACATAGGAAAACGCCAGTAAAAAGAGTTTATTTTTAAATGGCCAATAAAAATACTTAAAAGTGTGGTAAAAAGGATGTCGTCGCGATAATTCTAACACCGGACAAGTCATTTTTGTCAGTTTTGAGTACATGAACGGAAGAAAATATGTGAAAATGGGGTCAAAAGGGGCAAAAACGCCAAAAACGCCAAAAACATAGGAAAACGCCTGTAAAAAGAGTTTATTTATAAATGGCCAATAAAAATACTTAAAAGTGTGGTAAAAAGGATGTCGTCGCGATAATTCTAACACCGGACAAGTCATTTTTGTCAGTTTTGAGTAAATGAACGGAAAAAATATGTGAACTTGGGGTCAAAAGGGGCAAAAACGCCAAAAACATAGGAAAACGCCAGTAAAAAGAGTTTATTTATAAATGGCCAATAAAAATACTTAGAAGTGTGGTAAAAAGGATGTCGTCGCGTTAATTCTAAAACCGGACAAGTCATTTTTGTCAGTTTTGAGTAAATGAACGGAAGAAAATATGTGATAATGGGGTCAAAAGGGGCAGAAACGCCAAAAACATAGGAAAACGCCAGTAAAAAGAGTTTATTTATAAATGGCCAATAAAAATACTTAAAAATGTGGTAAAAAGGATGTCGTCGCGTTAATTCTAACACCGGACAAGTCATTTTTGACAGTTTTGAGTTAGCCATTGTTTCTGATGTTAAATTTTGTGGAGAATCGAATTCCGTTGGTAGTTTAACTCTATTACCAACAGAAAACGCGTAGTTCACGATTTAGCCAACAGGTAATGCATTGATTCAAATGAGAAATTAATCCATATTTTGGCTCTCCTGAAAACCTTGGAAAAATGACTTGTCCGGTGTTAGGATTAACGCGACGATGTATTTTTAGCCATATGAGCGGAAAAAACATCCTTGACGCTTGTCTTTGGAGTTTAGATTGAGATTTGGAGTTTAGACCGTAGAGCAAGGATTTTTAAGACCTTTAAGAATATTTTTCGAAAAAATGATGGTTGGCGCGTTCCTCCCCCATTAAAGTCAATTTCCACTACCGTACAATTCGGAGCTCAAAAACCGGTTTAGGGTCTATCATCAGTAGCAACCGGTCCACACGGAACGTTAATACGTACAAAATAAGCTACAATGTCCGTAGGAGTTGAAAAACACTTCTTTTTTTCCCGCCGGCTTTTAAACCTCTTTTTAACTGCCAACATGTTGCGCTTTTTTTTTCAACAAACGTCTACTCCAGATCCCGACCTCCGACCTACGAACCGGTGCGACCGCTATGTGGCTTTTTCAAAATGGATAAACCCAAATTTCCCATAGATACTTCTAAATTCCCATATTTCAAAAGAGGAAAACCCTTATGGATTTATGTTCTTCAAGATATAGTAAAATAATGATTCTTTACATCCATAAAATATACTAAAAGCTCGTTAAACAATTGTCAAATAAATTAATCTCAGGTCACGACCGTAAATTACAGCTTGTAAATCTCATTATATTATTTATTACCTAAATTGTAATTAGTATTTTCAAATTTTAAATTATTTATTAAAAAATATTAAATTTTACAGATTTTTAGGCCACATGACAAGTTTAACGATGCTATTCGAATTTTATAAGCATGTCGAATCGATTAAATAAAAAATAAAATAACCATAAAACATTATTTTCCATATTATTTCTTGTTTTAGAAGTTAAAAAGGCGTTTTAAACAGGGTCAATTGCGAATTCAAGTTACGAAAACAAGGTCGACCCAATCACGCTAACGTTTATCGCGATTAATTACCGTTTAAATTACGTTCACATTGCTAAAAAGGTTTTAATTTATTATTATTTTCTTGTATACTGATTTGTAACGAATATCAACAAAGCGCCCATAGTGGTGAGATTGAGGAACCATTTTTTAAGATGGCGAGGGGGGAAAAAGTTTTGTTTTGAAAATAAATACTTTGTTTTAAGTTGGGGCTAATTTACAAACGATTGACCCGCAATTGTTGTTTGAAAATTCTCCCCTTCTCCCATCGGACTTGAGACTTTCCACTGCGGAGGAAAACTTTTAACCCCTTCCTTTTGTGTTTCGAATCCCCCCCCCCTCCCCACCACCGAAGACTCAGTATGTGTTTGCTAATGGGAAAACTGTACGAGGTCCCTGGGGCCTAATGTCCTCTGAAAACTGCCAACTCCTCTCAGGGACTCTTATGTTTCTTCGGTAACTCTCCGGAATAGCTTTTCTTTTCCTCTCCTCTCTTTGAAGATCAATACCTACTTTTTTTTGTAAGGAAGTAATTTTAAGACAACTTGGAAATTCTTCTGTTTGGATCAATAAAAAAAAATCAAGCACAGGGAGTAGATAAGAGCCCAGAAGGGGGCATATGCCACAGTGCCATGGCAAGAAAGATAGGGACCAATACAACAAAATAAACAGTTTTAAGACGTCAAAAAAAAGAAGAAAACAATATGAAAATTCTGATAACAATTTTTCTGTATTAAACCACGACCGGTTTCGGCTTACAAAAATGCCATCTTCAGGTGGCTACAAGAAAAACAAAAAAACAAAACATTAACCTCAAGAACATGATATAAAGAAAAAGGTGAAACGGTTTGAAAGTGAAGTCTTAAAGGTTATTTCAAAAATTGATTGTACTAATATAAATCGATTGTACATCGATTCAAATTCCTATACAATCGATGTTTGAAGAAAAAAAACCGTTTGAAAGCTCCCTTTCAAACCGTTTCAACCGTTTCACCTTTTAAACCAATCAACGTTTCTTTAAATTACGTTCATGTTGCTAAAAAGGTTTTAATTTTCATTATTTTCTTTTATGGAGATTATGTAGGTAACAAATAAACAAGATCAACAAAGCGCTCATAGTGGTGAGATTGAGGAACTATTTTTTTAAGATGGCGAGGGGAAAATCATCTCATTCTTGGACCTGGTTGGTCAAAATGGATAAGAAATGTCTTTCTTCAAAATAATTTTTATTCCTCAGTCCGACTAAAAATTTAAACAGTAAGTTTTTCTAATAATGTTTTGTTTTTTTTTATTTTAGCCACCTGAAGATGGCATTTTTGTCAGCCGAAACCGGTCGTGTTTTAATAAGAAAATTTTTTACCGGAGTTAAAAATTATTTTCTTCTTTTTGACGTCTGTCGTTACAATGTCTTCAACCACTGAACAGTTTTTAAACTCATTTCTGTCGAAAGTTGAAGAGTTTTTAAGTTTACATTATTTTCAAATAAAAATATTGCATTTTCACTTTCGATTTGAAGTCCCTAAAACTCAGAAACTACAGAACTAAAATCCTTTGTAATTTTATAGATTAACCCACCTGAAAAAATAATTAAAAAGACATTTTTCAAAGGTTTTTTTTAATTAAAAGGAGGGAAAATCCCGAATAATTGGTTCTCGCTCGGAAAATGGTTAAGAGGGGGTTGGGGGGGGGGGGGGTAATAATGAGGGGAGGTTGAGTCGAGCCTCAAATTCGTTTAAGGTTCAATTTGCCACCTCCGAAAAACCTCCGCCTCTAATCTTCAAGACGGTTATTTTATCAATTATTATTTTTTCGTTGGGTTGACGCCTCTAATGAAAAGTTTGCTACTTTATAAAATAAAAATGGGCGGATTTTAAAGACCACGCCCAATCGCGGTTCTCTCTCCCGGGGGAGTTTAAATCGGGTCGGCTACAAATTAGGCCAATTCATCAAACAAGCGATTCATTTAAAACGAAGAGGGAATTCGTTAACCGCGGATTTGGGATCGTATAGAAGTCTAATTTATAATTGCCGTTCGCCTCCGAACAAGACACCATTGATGTTCCATTACCTAAATTGGAAAGACGAGATTTCTCAAATTACAGAAAAAAATCTTCAAAAAAGTTCTTTTATTATTTTTCTTAAGCACAAAAGGCGAATGTTTGCGAAACTCTCAAGCCCACCTGTTTACCTGAAAAATTTTTGTGGTAATCCGAAACCTTTTTTTCCTTCAACAAAAAGATTAAAGTTTTAGATATTTTTTCCGACTCCCAGCTTCCTCAAGGGGTCAATTCTCTTCTTTTACGTTCCATTTAACAAAACAAGTAATTTTCAAGGTTCGGAGAATCGAGGAAATATGATAATTGAGAAGATTTGAGGTTTTTTTTCTCTTCTTACTTTCCTTTTCCTGTGATTTATCGCCTTTGGGGAATGCTAGGGACATGTCAGGTTATTGGACTAAAACACGAGAGAGGATCCTTAGTAGATCCTTATCACGATCTTCAGATTCGCTTAAAAAATGTACGTATTACTCATCTCAGATTAACTGTCTAAACTTTCTCAAAACGCTAATATTTTAATGAAAAGAACTATTTTTGTGGCGCTTTCATTGGTGGAATTCTCTTCTCTCCTCGTCTTAACCCATAAAAACTTCAAGAGAATATGTGTTTTAAAAATTGGTTCTAACCGGCTCCGTGGCTGGTGGGTTCAGTCTCTGACTCACACCACGGAAGACCGGGTTCGATCCCAGGTTGGGTATAGGGATTTTGGTTGGAAGTAAAATTCCAATTAAAATATCCCTCTACAAAATCTGTGGATAATTTAGTTAGGCCACTCCTCTGGTAGTTGGTCCCGAAAAAAGGGCGCCACGGCATTATGGCGAAAGCCCCGCCTGGGTCCAACCCCCCTCCCCCTTGTAACGGCCTGAGGCCAACAAGTATCAAAAAAGAGTAGATTAACCAATAGGAAGAGTAAGCCTCTTGCTCATTGGTTATATCTACTTCTTTTTTAAAAAAAAAAAAAAAAAAAAAAAAATTGGTTCTGTTGCAGGCCTGAAGATGGGAGTAAAATCCGAAACATGTTCAAAAATAAAAGAAAAAGAAACAAAAAAGTCATCTTTCTTTCAAAATGCCCCAACGATTTTTCGGGAGCGCGATGGAAGCTGAATGATCGAAGCGCTTCGGTGGTTTGCCACTTCTTCGACTTTACCCTTTTAGTCAATTAGGTTCTCTAGCACACCTCCTTTATGATCTGAAAATTCCAATACAGTGTGGCCAACTATCCTAAGCATGTGCTGTTAGTGAAGTGGGTAGACCTGACGTCCTTAGGCGGGAGATCAAAATTGATATCTAGGTTCATGTAGTTAGGGCGCTAGAAACAGTGTTCACGCAGAAGAAAAGTCCAATACAGTGTGGCCAACCTAAGCACGAGCTGTTAGTAAAGTGGGTAGATCTGAAGTCCTTTAGTGGGAGATTAAATTGATATCTAGGTTCATGTAGTTAGGGCGCTAGAAACAGTGTTGACGCAGAAGAAAAGTCTAATACAGCGTTGCCAACCTAAGCACGAGATGTTAGTAAAGTGGGTTGATCTGAAGTCCTTTAGTGGGAGAATTAAAATTGAAATCTAGGCTCATGCAGTTAGGGCGCTAGAAATAGTGCAGACGCAGAAGAAAAGTCCAATACAGTCTGGCCAACCTAAGCACGAGGTAGTAAAGTGGGTAGATCTAAAGTCCTTTTGGGGAAGATTAAATTGAAATCTAGGTTCATGCAGTTAGGGCGCTAGAACAGTGTTGACGCAGAAGAAAAGTCCAATATAGGGTGGCCAACCTAAGCACGAGATGTTAGTAAAGTGGGTTGATCTGAAGTCCTTTAGTGGGAGAATTAAAATTGAAATCTAGGCTCATGCAGTTAGGGCGCTAGAAATAGTGCAGACGCAGAAGAAAGTTCAATACAGTGTGGCCAACCTAAGCACGAGCTGTTAGTAAAGTGAGTAAATCCTTAGTGGGAGATTAAAAATAAAATCTAGGTACATGTAGATAGAACGCTAGAAACATGTTGACGCAGAAGAAAAGTCCAATACAGTGTGGCCAATCTAAGCACGAGCTGTTAGTAAAGTGGGTAGATCTGAAGACCTTTTGTGGGAGATTAAAATTGAAATCAAGGTTCATGTAGTTAGGGCGCTAGAAACGTGTAGACGCAGAAGAAAAGTCCAATACAGTCTGGCCAACCTAAGCACGAGGTAGTAAAGTGGGTAGATCTAAAGTCCTTTTGGGGAAGATTAAATTGAAATCTAGGTTCATGCAGTTAGGGCGCTAGAAACAGTGTTGACGCAGAAGAAAAGTCCAATGTAGGGTGGCCAACCTAAGCACGAGCAATTAGTAAAGTGGGTAGATCTGAAGTCCTTTAGTGGGAGAATTAAAATTGAAATCTAGGTTCATGTAGACAGGGCGCTAGAAACAATGTTGACGCAAAAGAAAAGTCCAATACAGTCTGGCCAACCTAAGCACGAGGTAGTAAAGTGGGTAGATCTAAAGTCCTTTTGTGGAAGATTAAATTGAAATCTAGGTTCATGCAGTTAGGGCGCTAGAAACAATGTTGACGCAGAAGAAAAGACCAATGTAGGGTGGCCAACCTAAGCACGAGCAATTAGTAAAGTGGGTAGATCTGAAGTCCTTTAGTGGGAGAATTAAAATTGAAATCTAGGTTCATGTAGACAGGGCGCTACAAACAGTGTAGACGCAGAAGTCCAATTCAGTGTGGCCAACTATCCTAAGCAGGTGCTGTTAGTAAAGTGGGTAGATAGCGTGTTACAGGGTGTCCCTTATAGTTAATTATGTAACGGATATGTTTCGAGGAATGCCCGGTATTGTTTGTATTTGGATAGGTGTGCGTGTGTGCGGGGCAATAATCCCCGTAGTTCGGCTCATAAATCAGAAACGAGGATCTATGGGTCGTGGAGTGGCCGGGTAAAAAGGGGTCGGGGAGAGAATATGATTTACAGCGGGCCTTCCTGGTTTGCCGCCTTCTCTCGGAGAAAGGGAGGGGAAAAAAAATACCGAAAACTCTTCGAACCTGCCTCTGTCACCACGAAAAACGAAAAGAAGAAAGGAAAGGTCGTATTTCTTATTCGAGGCCCCGTCGGGCAATTTGTAGGACGCTTGTAAATCAAATTGTATGGAAACACGACAATGACTCCATAAACATTTTTTTCTTCTAAACCCTTTTTCTCCAGGGTTTTTCCTTCATAGAAAAAGGGAAAAATAGAAAGCAGAAATTTTACGATTCCAATTTTTACAACGACTATAAATCAGTTTAACGAGTGACCAAATTCTTAAATGTTTTATGGACTGTAAATATAACGGGTTTTAAGGTACTCCTGACCTATTTGAGAGAGTAAACAATGGGGACCCTTTTATCAAATTAAAAGTGGAATTTTAATTAAAACAATGTTTTTTTCTTTCTTATAAAGGGGGTTGCTCTTTAATTAATTCCTTGATCGATTCTAAGAGAAGAGGGGGAACGTAAACATGGGCCAGATTATCCAGACCCGATTAAAGGAGACTTTTTTTTCCTCTGAAAAACTAATATCTGAGGTAAAACTCGATTTTTTTTTTCTTTTAAGGGGTGTGTGGTGAAAAACCAATTCTGGGATTTATTTCAGACCACGTCCTTAAACGGGACGTTGCGGGAGGGGTAGTGATTCTGAAAGCAATTCCGACCGAGAGTATTTACACGGGGGGTTGAAGTTTTGTCGGCTCTCCCGAAATCGAGGGTCTTGAAGGCGGGAAGCGTTGGGGGTAGGAGATGGAGAGGCTATTTCGACCCTTCCCTCGACTTCAATCCACTTAAACTTACTTAACTAAAGATAACCAGGATTCAAGAAAAAAGACGTTAAAAATCTTAATTTCACCACACCAAATTAAATTTGGGTAAATTTTTGATCTGAAAATGGCCACGAGGAAGGGATCTCATTGATTATTCAGAAGGGGTTGGCAGCCGTGTAGAACCGAGTAAACGTACAAAGTCTAGGGCTACAAATTACTTAAGCCCTTCTTCCTCACACGCATCGCGCATGAGCCCGAACAGAAAAAAAACATCCCATTTTAGAACGACGCCTTTTTTTTCTATCCACCTCCCTCTTCAGTTTTTAAGAAGAGTTTAATTACGAGAATGTAAAAGCATGTAAGCGACACGCAAGGCTGCACTATGGAAAAAGCGCAATCGAAACATGACGGGCAGGATGATAAAAGCCCGGTCAACAAACTGTAATTAACTTCTAAAAAGCACAATGAGACCTCAACTTTTTCCCCCGAAAATTCCTTTCATGAACGATTAAGGGCGTCCTCCAGCCCAGTCGGTTTTCAGTTTTGAGACAAGTACGCATGCGCCGGTTGGCGCGAGTTTGGTAAGATACCACTGACTGCGCCACTGCCGATTTTCAAGAGTTACTTTCTGACACCCCTATAGAACCTTGTCCTTGAAGAGAACCGATGCTCGGTCGGAGAGGGAAAGATTTCGGGGCGTTATTTTGTTTTCTCGAGGGGATTAAAAACTTGAGAATCGTGAACGAGAATCCGTTTATTGTTTACTCTCCCCACCTCCCCGCCCTTTCCTTCCGTACCATGCATCCCCTTCGAACCCTAATTTTTTTTTAAATATGTAATAGAATTTTTTAGATAAAGTTTTTTTTTAAGAATAAATCTTCCGATTTTCACCAAATTTTCACAGGATCTTCCTTTTGACATCTAGAAAGTGGCGAGAGTGATTTTGAATTTTGATTTTGTTACTCTTGGTTCGTCTAACCGATACCTGGTTTTACGATCGAGGCGGGGCTTTCGCCGTATTGCCATATTATAATAGAAAAAACACGGCCACAATTTTCAACGATTCTTTCAACGAGGGCGATTTTTCATCAAGAAAACATGGCGGAGATATATCTATTTGAAGTTATAAAAAATTTCTTATATTTTTACAAATTTGAGGTGTAAAAAAAAATTTTTTTAGTAGGTAGGAAGAAATTTCATACTTCCTCCTTCTGCGGCACCCGAACGAGGCAATCTGAGGCGAGCCATTCGTTTCGTGGAAGTGTTACCGCGGCGAGGCAGCCAGGTCCGAGGCGTTCCGCAAGGAGTGTGACAGCCAGAGTCAGTACATAAAAGGAATTCGGCACTCGGGTCAAAATTCGTTCCTTTCAATGTGGACGGGGTTAGAAATGCCTCGCCTCGGCTCACGCACCGCAGTATATTTTATTTATTATCACTAATTTATTTATTATTATTCTCGTAGAAATTTTTAACCATTTTAAACTAAAATAATCAAATTTTTAAGTGGCTCCCTTCTTCACTTCACAAACATTGAAGAATTAGCTCGCCACGAGTTTTTATTTTATTTCTAAGCTAGCTAACTTTCTAGCTTTCGTTGCTACAACTTGTTTTTTTTTTTTTTTTTTTTTTTTCCATTGATTTGTTTATTTTTATTAAAAAAGTATTTATCAAAAGCAAGAGGCTTTCTTCCTATTGGTTAATCTATTTTTTTTTTTACTTCTTTATAGCCTGTGTTAGCTGTCACAAGAAGAAGGACTGGAAGACTGAACCTTCCAGTCAAGGAGCCGGATTTTTCGAACAATTTTGAAATCAGCGAATATGCGGCCCTCGTCACAGACCCCGGTGACTCCGACATATTATGAACTGAAACTGCCTAGGGGGCTCGGGGCACGAATGCCCGGTTTTTCTGGATCGCTGCCTCAGCTTGCCGCCTCTGAAGCGTTCGCGTCTATTTTAAGTTTCCCGAACGAGGCAGCCCGAGGCGAGCCGAGGCTGTTCTGCCTCACCTTGGAAATAATGACTAGAAATAATGAGCCGTCTAAAAATAAAATTTCTTTTTTCCTCCAAAAAATCTTTAAAATTATAAAGAGTACTTGGTGAAAAACGGACAGACGGCACTTTTTAAAATTTAAATTTTATTAAAATTTAAACTTGTTTAAAAGAGGAAAAAAACCCGGCCGATAAATCTGAACTTTAGAAGACATTTCTCCGCCATTTTTGCGTTTTCGGTTGAAAACTGCGGCCGTAAAGCCAACCGGTAATTTGCGACGGACTCACGGACGGCCGGCACTACAGACAACCTCATGATCGGCAAAGATTATTAATCAGTTTTCCTCTACGGGGTCTGGAAGACCCTTTTCCATATATCGTACCTCGGAGGGTGTCACAATAAGTTTTTTGAAGAAGTTAAAAATAACTGAAAATTAATTAAAAGCAAATTAAAAAATAAGTTACGAAATTAATCGAACAAAAAAATCGGAAGCTCGAAATACAAAAATTGGTGTTTGTTTTTTAACTTATAATAATATGTATTGTAAAGGGTGGCGGGGAAGGAGGGAGTGAGAGAGAGAATTAGAGAAAGATGTAAACAAAAACAAGGATCGTCAAGCTGTTGGGAAGGAGGGGAATGCGAGACTTGACTTAAAATCCGAAAGTTCTAGGGTGGTAACTCTCCCCTGACGGTAAAAGCCCTCAACTACAATAGCCATTTAAATGCGTTTAAAATCCCTCGCTCAGAACGAAATTGACGAAATTTCGGAAACACGTTCTTTGGTCCTATTTGGAATTTTTGAGAATTTTTTTTTTTTAATCGCCATGAAATTGCAGCGAAATTACCCACACAGATAAGGAATTTTGATATTTTTAAAATTTAAAATTTTAAAAAATTTAAAATTTGATACAGAAAAAAAATCTAAATTCCGTATCTGTCTGGGTAATTTCGCTGCAATTTCATGGCGATTAAAAAAAAAAAATTCTCAAAAATTCCAAATAGGACCAAAGAAACGTGTTTCCGAAATTTTCATACCCGGTGGAGGACGCCCTTAAGATCCAAAGATAAACGCGCTTATTATGAAGTTTATGTAGTAATATTTCAACTGTCACACCGAAAAAACTTACTAACGTTCGATAACCCGGTAAAAATATCATGGAGCAAGCGATCTCTCAGAAACCAGGTTAAAATGATTATTCTCGGTTAAAAAACCGCAGATTGAGTCATTTTATAGCAAAAGGCAGTTAAAAAACGCCAAAAACCAGCCAGAAAAACAGTAAAATAGTCTAAAAGTTGTGTTTCTCATACTAAAGACCGCAGAAAACGCCTAAAAGAAGGTTTTACTCCTAAAAACCATAATAGACGTGCGAAAAACAAGTTAAAAAGGTGTTTTACTGGCAAATGGCATAGAAAAATGCCATAAAACCAGGTTAACAGGGTGATTTTTAGTCAGTAAAGTAGTCTAAAAATAGTGTTTCTCGGCCTAAAGACCTCAGAAAACGCCTAAAAGAAGGTTTGACTCCTAAAGACCATAATAGACGAGCGAAAAACAAGTAAAAAATATGTTTTACAGGCAAATGGCCTAGAAAAACGCCAAAAACCAGGTTAACAGGGTGTTTTCAGTCGGTAAACTAGTCTAAAAAGTGTGTTTCTCGGCCTAAAGACCTCAGAAAACGCCTAAAAGAAGGTTTTACTCCTAAAAACCATAATAGACGTACGAAAAACAAGATAAAAAACGTGTTTTACGGGCAAATGGCCTAGAAAAACGAGGTTAACAGGGTGTTTTTCAGTCAGTAAACTAGTTTATAAATTGTGTTTCTCGGTCTAAAGACCTCAGAAAACGCCTAAAAGAAATTTTGACTCCTAAAGAGCATAGACGTGCGAAAAACAAGTTAAAAATGTGTTTTACGGGCAAATTGCCTAGAAAACGCCATAAAACCAGGTTAACAGAGTGTTTTTCAGTCAGAAAACGACGGAAAACGCCAGTAAACAGCCAAAAGACCGTTGAAATGCTCGGTTTTTGGGTTGCTAAAAACGGCTGAAGAAACATCATTTGGTCAATTTTTTTCAGTTTTTACCTTGAATCTATAATTTTTAGTACTAAAATCTCAATTTCCTTCGTTGGAAATTGCTTCATTTCGCAGTAATTACTTGTATAATATTATTTTTTAATTATGAAAGTCCTAATTATATTTCATTTGCTTAATATAGCGTAAAATATTAAGCGCTTTTGTGTTCATAGACTAATTGAATAATAACAGAATTTCAAATTAATTCATTAAACGTTTTTAAACCGTAAAGATTGCATGTTTAGATTTTTTTTGTAAAAAACGAAAAAAAAGTGGAAATCGACTGAAGTTTGAAAATTAAAGCTATTTTTCATTTAAACATCATTAAACGTTATCAATAGAATGTTATCAGTAATAGGGCTATTTTGGGGGTGAGAAATGATGCTGAATAATCAGTTTTTCAAAGATACTGGTAGGGGTTTTTTTCTCTGTTGGAAATTAGATTAACAGGGTCTTTTCTAATAGATATAAACTAGACTTTATGACGTTTTTTTCATCCCTCGGGTTAGACCTTTATTGCGCCAACACAGCATCCCCCGGTTAAAATCGGGCCTACCTAATGAAAGGCAACCCGGGCTTAAACTAATGGCCTGTTAACAGTCCGAGTAGGGTTTTTATTTAATTTAACGTCTACCGTCTGTCTCTCTCCGGTGTGACATTACGCCCTTTTTCCCCGGAGCCAGATGCGAAGGGACCTTTTATTGAATTAGACTCAGTTCGCCCAATAAACATGGAGATTTATGACTTTTTAAAAACCATGGGGTAGGGCGATGCTTTTATTAAAATCCTACTATTCTCATAAGCTACGTCATTTATTTCCTAAATTTTTGTCAACTAAAATCAAGTTTAAAGAATATTTTTCGACTAAAAACCGAAAAAGAGACTTCACCGGCAACACTGTTTTACGTGACGTCACAAACAAGTCACTTTCTTAACAGAGAAGAACCCCAAGAAGGAAACCTACAGATGACTTCACCGGCAACACTGCTGATCGAAAACACCGTGTTAACCAGGTTTTATGGCGTTTTTCTAGGCCATTTGCCTGTAAAACACCTTTTTATCTTGTTTTTTGCACGTCTATTATGGTTCTTAGGAGTCAAACCTTCTTTTTGGCGTTTTCTGAGTTCTTTAGGCGGAGAAAAACTATTTTTAGACTAGTTTACTGACAGAAAAACACCCTGTTAATCTGGTTTTATGGCGTTTTTCTATGCCATTTGCCCGTAAAACACCTTTTAAACATGTTTTTCGCACGTCTATTATGGTTTTTAGGAGTCAAACCTTCTTTTAGGCGTTTTCTGAGGTCTTTAAGGCGAGAAACACCACTTTAAGACTAGTTTACTGACTGAAAAACACCCTGTTAATCTGGTTTTAAGGGTTTTCTATGCCATTTTCCCGTAAAACACCTTTATAACTTGTTTAACGCACGTCTATTATGGTCTTTAGGAGTCAAACCTTCTTTTAGGCGTTTTCTGAGGTCTTTTAGGCGGAGAAACACCATTTAAAGACTAGTTTCCTGACTGAAAAACACCCTGTTAATCTGGTTTACTGGCGTTTTTCTATGCCATTTGCCCATAAAACACCTTTTTAACTTGTTTTTCGCACGTCTGTTATGGTCTTTAGGAGTCAAACCTTCTTTTTTGGCGATTTCTGAGGCCTTTAGGCCGAGAAACACTATTTTTAGACTTGACACCGTATTTACTGACTGACAAATAACCTGTTAACCTGGTTTTATGGCGTTTTTCTATGCCAGGTCCCCGTGAAACACCTTTTTAACATGTTTTTCGCACGTCTATTATGGTCTTTAGGAAGTTAAACCTTCTTTTAGGCGTTTTCTGATGTCTTTAGGCCGATAAACACAATTATTAGAGTAGTTTACTGATTGAAAAACACCCAGTTAATGGTTTTATGGCGTTTTTCTAGGACATTTGCCAGTAAAACACCTTTTTATCTTGTTTTTCGCACGTCTATTATGGTGTTTAGGAGTTAAACCTTCTTTTTTGGCGTTTTCTGAGGCCTTTAGGCCGAGAAACACCATTTTCAGACTTGACACCATACTTACTGACTAAAAAATACCCTTTTAACCTGGTTTTATGGGGTTTTTCTATGCCATTTTCCCGTTAAACACCTTTTTAACTTGTTTTTTGAACGTCTATTATGGTCATTAGGAGTCAAACCTTCTTTTAGGCGTTTTCTGAGGTCTTTAGGCCGAGAAACACCATTTTCAGACTAGTTTACTGACAGAAAAACTCCTTGTTAATCTGGTTTTATGGCGTTTTTCTATGCCATTTGCCCGTAAAACACCTTTTTAGCTTGTTTTTCGCACGCCTATTATGGTCTTTAGGAGTCAAACATTCTTTTTGGCGTTTTCTGAGGTTTTTAGGCCGAGAAACACAATTTTTAGAGGAAACCTGAAGACTTCCCCGGCAACACTGTTTTTAGTGACGTCGCTAATAAGTCACTGTTTTAACAGAGAGGAAACCAGAAAACTTCATCGGCAACACTGTTCTAAGTGACGTCACAAACACGTTTCAAAAGAAACCCTCATAAAAACCTCCTCTTTTGTCTACCTATTAAAACTTTAAATACTTTTTATATGTTTTGTGTTCTTAATTTTTCTTGCAGTTATAATCAGTGAGGTATAATGACTTTTTGTCACGAATACTTATTAGTTTTTGTTGTCATGTTTTTGAATATGAATAAAATACATTCAGGGAGTGGAAAATGCGGAAGTGTTGCGGTAAAGCTAGACTTAGTTATGTTTTAGACGGCTTGTTTGCGGTCGATGGTTTAATACGGATGAAAAACTCCAAAACACAGATTGAACGTTTGAAATATAGAGGATTTAGCGATAGAATATAGAAAAAGATAATTACTTTAGTCTCAAAATTTCGTTCCCTCCCCACGTGGTCCGGGAGAAGGAGACTCCTCGAAGATCGATACTCGTGCAAGGTCATGACTCCAGGACCGCCCAAACTTTTATTTATTTTTTTTTTTCCGTCTCAATTATAATATTCATAAGAAATCCATATCGATTTTTCATTACCTTTCTTTATTTCGTTAATGGATCTGATATTTCGAAAAGTAAACGGGGGAAGGATTTTAATAGTAAGGTAAGCCTATAACGACCCCTTGTTGCTATGAATAATTTATGGGAAAACATTCAATTTACAGACCTAACCAGAGGCCCCATTAGCTTAGACTGACGTTTCAAAATGATAAAAAGACCTGTGGGGATAAACTGAACTTTTTTGCGCCAGTTTTCAACACTAAAAACAATAAAAGGATCACCAAGTACCAGGGAATTACGCCAAATAATTTTTCAACAATGTTTTTTATTATTTTTGTAGTTTATTAGGCACTTATAAAAATCAACAGAAAATAGATATTGGTCATAAAAAAAATTATAAAAGGAAAAAGCGGTAATAAAAATTTGTAACGCGTTTCGCTCTTAAAAAGCTTAATCCTATTTTAAAGCCTCCAATCTCGGATGTAAAAAAAAATAAAAAATCAACCTATTTCAATATACAGAGTACACAATTCGAATTTTTAACACGTTATAAATCCCCAAAAAATAATCCTAATCCCCTTTATGGCATTTTTTTTATGTTTTGTTGAGAAGCGAGGAGTCGTAAAAAAAAAGCTCCTCTTCCCTCACCTTTTTTCCCTCTCGCATGTGAAAAGAGATGTCGGTAAGAAAGGGAGTTCAGGCGGGAGGGGCGATCGCCTTGTTTGGTAGAACGCGATTAGCATAGGAACTGGCGTCCTGGATAACCTGCTTGACTCCGAAATGAATTATCTTGGGGGCCCTTTTTTGTTCCCAACGTACGGATTTTCAACTCAAAATAATAAAAAATCTCCTTTTAAAGATCCGGTTAAATTATTTTTTTGTGTTTACCCTCTGGAATTAAAACTCATTACTCATTAGACAGTTTTAATTTTTTTCTTTTTTTTTTATGTTTTCAGGGGCGAGAAATATGACGGGAAAGCCTCCGAGAAGCTTATTAAACACTTTCTATAATTAAAACATTCTTTTACGTAAACCTAATTATAATATAAGGAAAAAATATTGGTTCTTATTTAACAGCTTTCAAAGTTATACTTTTAGCGAATCAGCAAGGCCTCAGGAACACCGTTCAACATAACGCATTTCACCCTAAAGCAGTAGAACATAAAAAAAATGTGCATTTCGACATAAAAAATCTGTAGAACTGGCGCAATGAAATGTTTGGCTGTCCCTAGTTTATGGTGAGATGTATTATGCCCAAACGACAGAAAAAGATTTATGGCGAAATGACAAGTTCCTTAAAATGAAAGTTTCCTTTACGTTCAACTGCGTTGAAACGACAAATTTTATGTCATTGTTAAATCTCTTCTTTATGGTGAGATGTTCAAATGCATTATGGTGAACGGTTTCGACTATTTTTTTCATGTTGAGTTGCATATTTTTTATGGTGAACGGTAACTCGCGATTTCTGCTATTTTATGGTCAAATGCATTATGACGAGCCGCATTATGTCGACACGTATACGCTCCCGCACCCGCGGAGGCTTTTAGCCAAGAGGACGATTTGGGAATTAAGAAAAAAATAGTTGTAGATTACATACATAAGGTGTTTTCTGGTCTAGAAAAACACATTTTATCCGCCGGTCGGGCGTTTAACTCCTTTTTACCGGAGTTTATTCCCTTTTTTTGGTGTATAAACACCAATTGGGCTTCTGAGGGATGCAGACAGGCCACTTTTCTGATTTTTTACTTTTAATGGTTTATATAAGGTCTAGAAAAACACGTTTTATCCGCCGGTCTGGCGTTTAACTCCTTTTTACCGGGGTTTTTTCCCTTTTTTGGTGTATAAACACCAATTGGGCTTCTGAGGGATGCAGACAGGCCACTTTTCTGATTTTTTATCTTAATGGTTTATATAAGGTGTTTTCTGGTCTAGAAAAACACGTTTTATCCGCCGGTCGGGCGTTTAACTCCTTTATACCGGTGTTTATTAACTTTTTTGGTGTATAAACACCAATTGGGTTTCTGAGGGATGCAGTCAGGCCACTTTTCTGATATGTTCCTTTTAAGCTTTAATAACGCGAAATCCGGGTTTTGTAGGCTGAGAGTTGTTTTTGTCTTAATTTTAAGATTTCAAAAAAATGTTTTAGACGATTTTCTAGGCGAAAGAATTACATGATTTCGGGTTTAAAAGGAGGTAAAAAAAAGGAACAATTTTAATTCGGGCGGCCGTCGGTTGAATTGCTTTATAATTAAGTCAGTCGACGAGGGGTTCATTAAGGGACAATTTTCTCAGCTCGTCTACAGCACTTGAAAAAAAAATTCTTTTTTTCTACAGCCCAATTTGAGACAAGACATTAAATAGGTTTAAAAATTTTTTTGTAATCTTGAGGTATTTGTGGAAAACAAGGGAGGCTAGACAGAAGTAGCCTCTGTCAACGCGTTGTCCCCTTCCCGGCAACCTTCTATTGTACGCCCGGGACAACATCTGCCTCAACACTGGTCCGCGATATATCAACCCTCCCCGGCCTAGAGGTCCGAGCGATATTTATTTCGCCCCATTCACTCTCCGGACACAAATGAACAGCCTTCGCTATTAAAATCCCTAGTCGGGGGAATAGAGAATCGATTCCGAATTATTTACGAGATCGTCCTCACAAAAGGAGAAACACGACTCTTTTTTTATTTTCATTTTTTTTTCTTTTTATAGCGTGACGAATTTAGACCCTTTTTTTAACCTTAATTGCTTAAGAAGTTTTACAAAACATCTACACTTTATAGTCAAAAGAGCGAGTTAAAGCGAGACGCTTTTCTAAATCAAGGTCGTTTGGATCTAGGCCTCCATGATATTAAAACCTCTCTGCAACCTCCTGGTACCCCATAAGATAAACGACATCGCTATAAACTTTCAAATAGATAAAACACTAGATGTTTTGTGAAACCTTGTCGACCCTACTCAAACCTAGACAAGACTAAAATGATTTATTACATCTACACCTGCTGTTTGTTTTATTCAGAATAGAAACATCAAGTAAACAAAAAGAAATTGATTAAAGGCGAAAATTTATTCCTAAACGTGATCTCGATACAAATGTGAAAAAACAATAGGCCATTATCAATATTTTTCACACTGATTTTTAATAGAAAAAAAACTTACCATAGAGCAGTCGGAACCTTGGGGGCATCCCTTCTCCGAATTGCTTTCGGTCGTGAACTGTAAACAGAGAGAAAAAAGTGAGAAAACGTATTAGGACGGTGAGAAGGGAGGGGACCCCGCATAGCTGTGGTCAGACCGCAGGACAATTTAAATTCATTCCTGTCCCTTTTACGTTGCCAAAGCTTTTCCCTCCTTTAGGTACAAGGCCAGTCGACAAAACAAAAAAGTTGAATTTTTTCTCTTCCACAATAGGAGGTCATTTCGTAGTGCGCGGTTTAACTTTTATAAAGAAGCTATTGTGATACCCTCCACGTTTTCAACCAATTTTCACCACATTTTCTTTAGTCGGTGAACAAGAAACTAACGAGGGCGATGTATCAATTTCAAAAGAATAGCGGAGATATGTCTGTTTGAAATTTTAAAAAATTCGCTCCGGCCGATTTTCACTAAATTTTCACCAATTACTCCTTATATTTTTTTACGAATTTTTGGTATAAAAAAAATTATCATTTTTTTACATTAATTATTATTTTAGTAGGGAGAAATTTCATACTTCCACCCGCTAAGAGAGGGACCTCCATTGGGCAAAAATCCCATCATTTCTACCTTGATACTTAAAATTTTTTTGAAAAATAAAACTTCCCCCTCCATTATACTTCCCGTCATTTATAGTTCTCCCTCCTTTGTACTTCCCCTCTTTAATACTTCCCCTGCGTTATACTTCCCCTATTAATACTTCCCCTGCGTTATACTTCCCTATTGAATACTTCCCCCTCCGTTATACTTCCCCTCTTAATACTTCCCCCTCCGTTATTCTTCCCCTATTGAATACTTCCCCCTCCGTTATACTTCCCCTCTTTAATACTTCCCCCTCCGTTACTTCCCCTCTTTAATACTTCCCCTGCGTTATACTTCCCCTGCGTTATACTTCCCCCTGCGTTATACTTCCCCTATTTAATACTTCCCCCTGCGTTATACTTCCCCTATTTAATACTTCCCCCTGCGTTATACTTCCCCTATTTAATACTTCCCCCTGCGTTATACTTCCCCTATTTAATACTTCCCCCTGCGTTATACTTCCCCTATTTAATACTTCCCCTGCGTTATACTTCCCCTGCGTTATACTTCCCCTATTTAATACTTCCCCTGCGTTATACTTCCCCTGCGTTATACTTCCCCTATTTAATACTTTCCCCTGCGTTATACTTCCCCCTGCGTTATACTTCCCCTATTTAATACTTCCCCCTGCGTTATACTTCCCCTATTTAATACTTCCCCCTGCGTTATACTTCCCCTATTTAATACTTTCCCCTGCGTTATACTTCCCCCTGCGTTATACTTCCCCTATTTAATACTCCCCCTGCGTTATACTTCCCCTATTTAATACTCCCCCCTGCGTTATACTTCCCCTATTTAATACTTCCCCCTGCGTTATACTTCCCCTCCTAAAGACTGCTTTTTTCCCAACTTATTTACGATGATTTTTAACTTTAAGAAGTGACATTTTTACCTTCCAAAATATGAAAAATAGACGTCGATAACTGAATATCATGAATGGAAAAGAATTATTGTTTGGTAATTCAGTTATTCAATCGTAAAGGGCGACGAACTTTCTTTCTGGTTATTAAATAGGCCTTCTAAAAGTCGTTCGATCGCTATTTTATATAAGTGTCCCTGTAATATGTCTTTTCCTATTATGCAATTCTATGTTGGCAATCGATCGTTTTCTAGATCAATATTTCAACAATTTTAAATTATTTTTATAAACTTTCTCAGAAGTACAATTAGGAGGTCATATGTTCAAATCCCAGTTGGAGGGAATTTTTTTATGTTTTGAGGTTAAATCCTTTTGAATTTAAAATGAAAAAGGAATTTTCGGACTAAAGATTTCACGTTTCTTTTTCCCGAGGTGAAAGAGGCTGAAGGAAATAGCGGAAAAACGGTTTTCGTTCAACCGTGACAAATAAGACATTTTTATCGAGGGCAATCGAGCCGTTTTATCCGTTTTTTCATACCTTGAAATAAAAAGAAAAAATGTTTTTTTGACATAATAACAATTAACATCGATAATTTGTTTTCTCGATAATAATAGGGCAATAATCGATTCCCTTCTGGTCACGTGTAACCTGGGCTATTTGGTTTTATGCTTTGATCGTGTTCTGGGCGGGGTTCACGATTCCCTCCACTACTTTCTTTATTTTTAACTAATTAATTAGACTAATTAATTAACAGAATCGTTTCGCCGTTGTCTTTTGTAAACGACTTACGCGGGAGTTGGAGAAAAGGGGGCTTTTATACGACCGAAAGAGGATATTAAAGACAACAAACCAACATTTCCTTCAACGGTGGCTTTATGCCAATATTCAAAACCCCCTTTTAGTATCTCCTTATTGTATTTGACTTGTTGAATCTCAAATATTTAAAACAAAAAAAAAATTCATATCTTGGAAAGCATCCAATTGAAAAAAAAACTTTTTTAAAATTAATTATTCTGGATAAGATTCTCGTTTGAGTGAAATATGAGCAGAGTATCAAATACATAAATTTTTTTTACACACCAGAATTGATTATGTCAGGTGGGAAAAGTTAACGAGGGGCTTCTTGCCAAAAGGGCGTGTGTGGTCTCGACATGGAAACCCGATGAACATAAAACTGACTGACGTTTGAAGAACTCTGCCTTAAAAAATAAGCAAACTTTTTTATGACTTTTTTTTTAAGCTGAAGATATACAAAAATGGGTTTATTTTAAAAATGGTTTTTTACTTTGATTAAAATGCTTTTTGTAAAGCTAATGATTAAGGTCAAATTAATTTTGAATGTTTTATAATAAGGGTAAATTAATATCGGGGCGGTCTTTTGTGAGAAGTTGAATTCCTAATTAAAGCCAATTTAAAGGCCGAGGAGTAGAGACCATGTAAAAAGGCTTATTCATTATCTTTATTTGATTTCTAGGAAAAATAACGGTGGATGTCCGAGTTAAAAAAATTTAATTAACTTTTTTTATGTGAGGATTCTTCGGTGGCGAAAGGAGCGTAAAAGTGAAGGAAGTTGGTTAAGGGCTTGAAAAGGTCGGTCGGGAGGTGATGGCGGGAGTCGAAGGGAAAACGCGGGAGGGGGGATTTTTTTTTTATTGTCAAGGGTCTTTGTACGGACCAATAACTCTCACAAAGCGCCATTAGCGGCCGACAATTTTTACTCTCCCTTTTGGACCTTTTTTTTCAACCCTCTCACCGCCCTACCGAAACCACAGAAAACGAGGGGGAAGAAAATGTAAATTGTTAACAGATGTAATAATGAAGGATGGTGTTATTTTTTGAGTTAATGATCCGATTTTTTTTTTTCAAAGCTAAGGTGGACGAAAAATGAGTATAATTTTCAAAGTTGATGGGAAAAAATGGAAGCTCGTTCAAAAATGATCAAAATTTTATATTAAAAATTAATTTATTCCTCTCATAAAAAAAATCTACAATTTGGCCCTTTAATCGAAAATTGAAAATTTTGACAACTTTAAAAAATATCAAATTTTAGCGTTTTTCGAGCTAAAATTCGTTAAAATCGCCCTAAGAGACTCATTTTTGCTTGAATTTGTGAAAATTGGGATCTTCGGACATAAAAAATGAGTCTCTTAGGTCGATTTTAACGAATTTTAGCGCGAAAAACGCTAAAAATTGGCATTATTTATAGTTATCAAAAATGGTCAAAGATAATTGACCGGATTTTAGCGCGAAAAACGCTAAAATTTGATATTTTTAAAGTTTTAAAAAATTTTCAAATTGCGAATAAAGGGCCAAATTGCAGCTTTTTTTATAAGAGGAATAATTTAATTTTTGATGTTGAATTTAGATAGATGGTTTAAAGTTATCATATGAATAGTCAAATCAACTTGAAATTTTGCGTAGATTACGAATTTGAAATAAAAAATAGGGGTTCTCATATGAAATAGCGGATCAGGTTCTGCTGGGGGCACCCTGTAGGTATATCCAAACGCATTTTAAACTACACCATCAAATTTTTGATTTAAATAAACGGCGGTTTAAATTTAACTTTTTTTCATAAAACCACTTTTTAACGCTCTCCAAGACGTTTTGGACTATGTACTAAAGACTTTGCAGATTCAAAATCGAAAGTAAAGTAGAAATTATAAGGAAGGCGTAAGTTTTGCCATTTGAGAGGGGTGAGTGAGAAATCAGGTTGACAAACATTGAAATCATTTTCTCCCTCTCTCTTGTCTCACCCCTCTCTAATGGCAAAACTTACGCGCGCCCTCTAATCCGTAAACACTTTTTCAGGTATGTTTTTAACCCACAACGTCCAGTGGTAACGTTAAAGGCTTTTTTTTTTATTTAAAAAAAAAATTCCGGAAACATTTTAGACAAAGGGAAGTGAAAAAATATACAAAAAACGTAATCATGGGTTAGTTCCTATCTTCCATAAGGTCCCTCACGTCATTACCTTTTTTTTTTCCCTACACCCTTCTTTGGCACAGGAGACCCCATCTGCCCTAAAAAACGGTATTTTTAAAGCGGGCCCTCGGTAGCTCGGTGTGTAGCGTGAAGACTCCGGTGCAGAAATTCTAATCCTTACATGGGTTCGAATTCTCTGGGGGGCCCGGGATTAGTTATCTCGAAAAATGTAAATATCAATGGAAACACGCGCCGTCCGCGACACCTTAAAATTAGGTAGTTGGACGTAAAGCCTAATGTCAATAAAAATGCTCCAAAAAGGAATTGACATTGATATTATTTTTATTATTATTATTATTATTAAAAACGGTATTTTTATCCAACACTTTCCCCTTTTAACGTCTCAATATAAAAACGAAGAATATTGAAATGGAACCCAGGTAGAGGGGAGAAAAAGATTATTTATTCATTGGCCCATCGTTATTTATGGAGGGGCCTATAAATCACTTATCCTTGATTATTTCGTTGGGGCAAAATGATACACATTTTTACAAAATAGCCTTTTAAACTTTTTTCAATCAATCCCCTAGTAGTTTTTTTTAAAAAGGGGATTTTATCTTCACGACAGACGGCGCGTAAGGGCAGATAGTCTTAGATAAGTCGACCTTGGGGAGGGACAATTAGAAGATAAGACGTCAGAGGCTTAAGAAGTAAAAAGACAAAGAATGAAGGGGGACTGTTCATTCCCAAGTACAAAGGGGGTCAAATCCTATCTAAGCCTTCCCTTCGTCTTCTTCTTCTTTTTTTTTTTCCCCGAAGTCTTTTGTCCTAAGAACAAGCAAATTGCCACTCCTCGAACTAAGAAAGCCATTTGAATAAGGAATCGTCAAGAACACATGATAAGATTCAAACAGAAGAGATAGCATTATATTTAATTTTAATATTAATATTTCATTCAAAATTGAAGTACCTACTAAAAAGTCTGTAAAATCGTCAACAACGTCTTTAAAATACGCTTAGAGATCGACAAAAAGTGAAAACTTTCCCTTTAAGATGTTAACTTCTAATCAAAAACGTTGATTATACCCAGAAATCTTGGCAGAAACCACTAAAAACGCCGTCAAAGTGGTAAAAACGTTAAAATTCGCTGAAACTCAAAATGAAGCATAGAAAAGAAATCAAAATTGACGTTCGATAGGCCATAAAAATTTCTATTTTAAGCTATGGGTTTATAAGACACCAAGGAGAGAAAAAAAAGTTCGGCTTAATTGAAATCCTTCTCGTAGTATTTTACGGAATTCCGAACATCCTGGAATCCGGTATATTTAATTGGATTTCAAGGCGACCTTAAGAAATAAATGACCGGAGACGCTAATATGACACTAAATACTCCCCGGTTTCGACCTCCGTTTCTCTCGATATCAAGAAGAAAAAAAAAATGTTTTAAAATTATTAAAAATATACCCGACGAGCTTTCATTAGAGGACGATTTATTTGACATTTTTTCCCCTTTTTTTTCGGTTGTCATGGTCAAATTAAAATATTTTCAACAAGTCATCGCCAGTGACATTTTTACGACCTCTTTTTACCCTTGGTAACCTGTTTTCTGAATCTTAAAACAAAAGTTATTGCATTTTTTTCCTTGTAATATTTTAAAGTTGTTTGTCAATTTACAATGAAGATTTTTAATTAAGGAAAACGTTTAATGAGGCCTATTTCGCACGCTTTTGAAAAATAGGGCGAATATGGTTGACGCAATTATTTGTAATAAAAAAAATATTCTCTCGATTTCTATCTTGTCAATCGCAATCAACCGGCTCTGTCGAAACCAACAGGTTTGGCTAATGAAGTGGCATTTAGAGAGAAGGAAAGGACATTTTTTTATTCCAAATTTCTGCCCTACTTTTAAACGATTTTGTAGAAACAAGGATAAACCTCAAATTAAAAGAAATTGAGTCCAAACTTGTCGATAAAACGACTTCAATTTTTTGTTAATAACATTCGTTTGATGTCGTTTTAAAAAACTCGTTTTACGCCTATGTATTTAAAATGTTTCTTTTCATATTTTAAGTACGGAGTGGTTAAAAGGGAAAAGCGAAGTGAAGGGGGTGAGGGTAGACTTGGTAAGCGTTCGGCGTTAAGCCTTTCCACTGGATTTCCCCCTATGATGTTTTTTTTTTTCTCCGCTTTCCTCCTTTTGAGCGTAGAAGCGGAAGTGTCGCCCTCTGCGAAAGAGAATACAATCCAATTACGGATTATCTGGTCGCTGTGCCAAAAGGGAAAGAGAAAAAAACTGCTGAAGGAAGGAAATGAAAGACGTAACGCTATTACTGAAAGGGGGTCTACGCGTGCTATGATTCTAGATTCAAGGGAAATAACATTTCTTTAAAAATTTTATACTCAGCCAATCTCCAACTTACCTGAAACAAAAAGAAAAATTCAAATTAGTGGATTTAAATTTTCTTATGTAGGGGGGTCTCAAGGAAAAAAGTAAGATAATCTCAGTGTAATGTTAGGTATCGGGAGGGTAGGCGTAATCCCTAGCACGGATGTAATTGTATGTATTTACGAGTCCGGCCGGCTCTACTTGACTGGTCGTTGCTCCCGGTGAAGCTTTTCTTGTACGTCCTCCTTTTTTATATTCAGACTTAATGACTAATGAATTAACGCTTCAGAAAACCCAAATAACTAAAGAATTTCGTAAATTTTATTTTTTTTTTCATTTTGAAAAATTTTCTAAGTTTTTTCCAAGAATTTTCCGGGTTTTCCTTTTTTTTTTTTTTTTTAAAAATTTTTTAAGTTCTTTTTTTGAAAATTTTTAAGTGTCAAGTAGAAATAATGGGCTCTTTGGCCTAGGGATGTGCCTCTCGTAATGGGGTAGAAGTGTGAAATTTCTCCCTACTAAAAAAAATAATAAAAAAGTGGGCAATTTTTACACCAAAATTCTTAAAAAATATAAGGAGTAATTGGTGAAAATTTGGTAAAAATCGAAACGGTTCGGCCGGAGCGAATTTTTTAAAATTTCAAACAGACATATCTCCGCCATTTTTCGAAATTTAAAAATCGCCCTCGTTACATTCTTCTTCACCGGCTAAAATTTGATGAAAATCGGATGAAAACTGTGGCCGTAAAGTGTTCCGGAAAAAATGCTACGGACGGCCGGCACCAGACAGTTAAGATCGGTAAAGATCAATATTCGATTTGACCCTAGGGTCTGGAAGACCCTTCCCAAAAACCCGACGGAGGGTATCACAATAACTTCTTTAAGGAAGTTAAAAGATGCTCAGATGGTAAATTTTGGATAAACTGTGGCCGTAAAGTGTTCCGGAAAAAATGCTACGGACGGCCGGCACACAGACAGTTAAGATCGTAACGATCAATTTTCGATTTGACCCTCCAGCGTCTGGAAGACCCTTCCACAAAAACCCGACGTGAGGGTATCACAATAACTTCTTTAAGGAAGTTAAAAGATGCTCAGAATTTTGGATCAGCTGGATATTTAGATTTGGCTAAGGTGATTTACATATTTTTGTTAAAATAAGTCGTCAAATCAGTTTTTTCATATCGTAAAGGCTGGAGAGACCACATTTCCTGTTCTATTAGTGCTAATAGTCCGTTTGCATGCTTCGTACAATATTTTTCTTCCACCGAAATTACATCGACCACATGATAAATCATTAAACAAAATTAACGCTAATTTTTTAAAAATAAATATTAGTAGAAATGACATTTTTGATGTTAAGTTTAATTACTGGGTCATTTTGAGTTTGAAAATAAGTACAGAAAAGTCTTTTAAAAATGTTATTTATCACGTTTTTGACAGTGTGGCTAATCGATAACAACTGTTTAGTGCATTAACCCTTGGTAATTGCCCTCAGACTTTATTATTGTTTATGGTCCCCATTAGACGAAAAAAAAAGAGGCTTTTAATTTATTATATCCATTAAGGGTTAAAATCATAATCGAAATTTTTTTTTATTAAAGAGTCGTGCGGTTTTTTTTTCTCTACGTCTTCCGATAAAAGGAGACGAGATAAGATCTGTCTGGTTCATTTGCATGGGGGCCTATGGCGGTACAGTAGCTTGTACCTACTTGTACCGATCTCCTGTGATAAAAGTTTGAAAATGTTATTATTTTTAAGGGTCGTGTCTTGATCGCGTTTTTTTAAACGTTGTTTTTTCGGAGTGGGTTTTCTTGTTTCGGAGGTGTCGTTTCCTATATGACAGGGCGGTGTCAAATATTGTCGGGAATAACGTATGTTTGTTTTTTTATACCTCGTTTATGTAGCGCGATGAGAAAAAAACACGGATCGAAAGGGTGGGGGACCTTTTGTACGATATAGAATAAACATTGACAGAATACCATTTTGGTAGGTAATCTCGAAAATCAATATTGACCCGGGATGTTTTCAAAACTTTTTTTTTTTTAGCCCTAATTCTATCGGTCTTAAATTTATTTTAATTTTAAAAAGGATTTAGGGCGCTTACAGCGTAATTTCCCCTTCTTCTTTGGCAAAGTTAATTTCAAATTTTAGAAAGTTAAAAAAGTAGTTTTAAATGGTTTATAGGCCCAAAAAAGTGAAAAAAAGGCTTTTTGCCCATGAAAAAATTTTGGTCTTCAGCTAATATAGAAGGGGCCGAAAATTCGGTAGAAACGGTTTTTTCCTTCGTTTTTGCTCGGCTGGAAGATATAAATGCCAAACAATAAGGTAACAGGGTATCTCGGCCTATAAAATCCGATAAAAACGTTCAAAAACCCAGATAAAGGAGGGTTTTCTGGGCAGAAAATCCGATAAACGTTCAAAAACCCAGATAAAGGAGGGTTTCTGGGCAGAAAATCCGATAAAAACGTTCAAAAACCCAGATAAAGGAGGGTTTTCTGGGCAGAAAATCCGATAAAAACGTTCAAAAACCCAGATAAAGGAGGGTTTTCTGGGCAGAAAATCCGATAAAAACGTTCAAAAACCCAGATAAAGGAGGGTTTTCTGGGCAAAAATCCGATAAAAACGTTCAAAAACCCAGATAAAGGAGGGTTTTCTGGGCAGAAAATCCGATAAAAACGTTCAAAAACCCAGATAAAGGAGGGTTTTCTGGGCAGAAAATCCGATAAACAGGTTTTTTAGCTCCTAGAAAGGGAAGAAAATCCTATAAATCCATTTAAAAGGGGTTTCTCATTCAAAAAATCGACAAAAACGACCAAAAATCCATAAAAAACGATTTTCTGGCCACGAAAAAATTTCAGTCTCCAGCTACCGTCAGAAAGGGCCGAAAATCCGGTGAAAAGAGTTCTCATATCATAGAAATCCGTTAAAAAGTGGTTTCTTGGACCTAAAAATTTGCATAAAAATTTTTTTCGCGTAGAAAATGCCTAGGTTTGTTGGCCTAAAATTCGTTAAAAACGATAAAGGGGGTTTCTGGGCATAAAATCCGATAAAATGGTTTTTAGCTTCTTAAAACGCGAAGAAAATCCCATAAATCAATCGAAAAAGGGTTTTTTAGTCAAAAAACCAACAAAAACAACCAAAAGTTCAATAAAAACAAGTTTTCTGGCAAGTTGGTCAACAGATCAGGACAAAATGGGCCGAAAATCCGATAAAATGGGTTTTTTAGCTTCTTCAGACGCGAATAAAGTCCCATAAATCAATTGACAGAGGGTTTTTCAGTCGAAAAACCAACATAAACAACCAAAAATACTGTGAAAAACAAGTTTTCTGGCCGCGAGAAAATTGGTGTCCAGCGCAGGACAACAAGGGCCGAAAATCCGATAAAAAGGGTTCTTATATCGTGGAAATCCATTCAAAAGTGGTTTCTAGGACCTAAAAGTCAGAATAAAGTTTTTCTTCCCCTGGAAGAGCGTAGAAAATGCTCACCAATAAGACAACAGGGTTTCTTGGCCTAAAATCTAACAAAAACGTCCAAAACTCCGGTTAAGGGGGTTTCTGGGCACAAAATCCGATAAAAAGGGTTTTTTAGATTCTTAAAACGCGTAGAAAGTCCATAAATCCATTTAAAAGGGTTTTTAGTCGAAAAGCCAAAAAACAACCAAAATACAATAAAAAACAAGTTTTATGGCCGCGAGAAATTGGGTCAGCAGGACAAAAAGGGCCGAAAACCGATATCGTGGAAATCCATTGAAAAGTGGTTTCTACCTAAGGGTCAGAAGAAAGTGGGTTTTTCAGGCAAAAAAGCCATAAAATGTATCGTAAGATAGTTTGTCGGCCGCCAGAAGGATGTAGAGGAGCGAAAATTCATGCATGATCGAGTAGAACGACATTTCGCTAGAGTCATTGATCACTCACCCACAAAGAAACCGAATCAAAATTTTCCTGCGATATTTATTACCTTATAACGATTTTCGGCATGTTTTAAAAGTAAAAATATTAAAAGGGCGTCGTAAAAAAAGAGGCGAATGTTACGGTAATTTTATTCAAGGGTAGTTTCTTCCCAAGGGGTTAAGGTGACTTTAGAAAATGTGGTCCATACATTACGCCCTTATCTTCCGGAACCGTGTGTATATACTTTTAAGTAAAAATACAGCCTTTCCCCCTTTTCGATCCCTTGAAGATTTAAACTTTGTCCCTGGGTGTCATTTTATTGACACAAGGGCGGAAAGAGCCGGTGCCACATAAATCCGGGCTAGATTGAGCCCACCCACCCCTTAACTTTGGACCTCAAACACAGCAGGGGAGCTTTCCTTCCCTGATTCGTCAGCTTTCTTCGAACGACTTGTGAGGTTTAAACCTTTCCAGGGCAAATCTTCCAGAAAAATCTTTCTCTCCCACACAAATAGTTAAACTTTTACCCTCTTTTTTTAAACTAAAATTGAACTAAAAAATACATTCGTTAAAAAGCGGTTCAATGCAAAGCTATAAAGAAGAAATATCGATGGGTCAATGAATCAAATAAAAATGGGACCTTTGTTCGTGATAAACGCGAAACTAAAACAAAAAAAGCAAAAAAAAAAAAAACATCAATTTTTTTATATATTCCGTAAAACGGAAATTTATTTTAGGCAAAAGAGAAAGTTTTATTAGGGCCAAAACGCAGACGAAAAAAAAATTTAGGAAAATTTAAAAAATATTCGTTTTTTTTAGGGCGGTCAAACAAGATTATAGAAGAGTAAAAGAGGCAGTAAAAGCGAGGTCGGAAAGGGACGTACCGGCATCAAGTATTGATGGAGTAAAAAAAGGGGAGAAGAGTGTAATTTGTAGGGGTTGGAAAGGCGCTTCACTGGCGAAGGTCTCCCCGGAGCTTTCTCGTCCGGGACACCGGTCATAAGTCTTGTCTCGACCCCTTCTGACCCGACTACGTCAATCCGGGGGCGGATCAATGAAGATCTCTCACCAGTCTTTAATAACCCCCACACCCTTTTATCACCCCAAATACAAATATTCGTCTTCTAACCAAAAAATTATTTAAAATATTAAAAATGCTAATAGGGATTTATAACGAGGTGATTTTTGAATTTTAAAATGGGCTCTTTTCTTTTTTCTGAGGAGGTTTAACGACTTTTACTAATTACCGGGTAGATAAGCCAGAAGAACGGTTACTAATCACCGGACCGGTCCTTTTACGCCTCGAGATGTCTCCTATTTATCAAAAAAAAAAAAAAAGAAGCTACCGTGGTTACACCTTTAATATTCCGAAAAATTTTTCCCCCAAAAATTTCATCGGAATCATTTACTAGTTTATCTTCATAAAGCTCTCGAGGGCTCCGGGATACAGTATCTGCATAATTTATAGCACCTGCTCGCCTGGAGTGCCTAGCTCGAATTCCGGTAGCGTAATGAGTCGCTTCCCCGCCTCCTCTACTTAATTTGAAGGCCCCTCGAGGGTCTATTTTCACTCGTAATTATACGCCTTTCGCTTAAGAATCCAAATTTTAAAATAGGTAAAAAAATAGAACTTTTATAACTTCATTATTTTCCGTGTCGATAAATTGAAGGCACGTTTTTGATATTTTCAAGTGTTGTTAATCAGTCATCTTCGGACCCGATTATACATAATGGCTTCTACGTTTTTATGACCCTCTTGAGTAATTACTTATTCTCTTTAATAAGACCAGATTCCTTAAGAATAATTAAGTTTAGAATATTTTAAGGAAACAGGATGTCTGGAGTACTCAAAAACTAATATAATGCCATTCAATCTATATTCAAAAAGATTTTAGGCCTATTTCATCAAGATAATGGCACCTAGATTTTTCTAAAGTATTTTAACTCAATTTAGGACCTATTTCTTTAGTTCTCAATTTTTTTACATTTTAACATTTTTGTTGAGATTTAGGACATTTTTATAGATTTTTAGAAATGTCATGATTTTGGCCATCTTGAAATAAAAATGAGCTCTTCTTAATTTTTTTAGTGGCTAGAAGTGGAGAATGTTGACATAATGCGTTCGCCATAATGCATTTGACCATAAAATAGCAGAAATCGCGAGTTACCGTTCACCATAAAAATCTGCGACCAACATAAAGAAAATAGTCGAAAACGTTCACCATAATGCATTTGAACATAATATCTCACCATAAAGAAGATTAAGATGTCGTTTCGACATAAATTTGCAGTTTCAACAGAATGCAGTTGAACATAAAGGAAACTTTAATTTAAAAAACTTGTCGTTTCGCCATAAAACTGTTTATGTCGTTTGGGCATAATACATTCACCATAAGGACAGGAGCAAGCCTATTTTCGCCGTTTAAAACGCGATTATGGCGAAACGACAAAAACCTCAAAACTTGACAGTTCGCCATAACGCAATTTGCACATCCTCGCTAGAGGAAAAAAACCCCTTGTGTCATAAAACGAGCACATCCCATAGGCTGCCTGCTTGCTTTTCCTAGTTTATGGTGAGATGCTTTATGTTGAATTGCATTATGGTGAACTGTCAAGTTTTAAGGTTTTTGTCGTTTCGCCATATCGCGTTTTAAACGGAGAAAGGCTTGCTCTTTCGCTGTCCCTAGTTTATGGTGAGATGTATTATGCCTAAACGACAGAAACAGTTTTATGGCGAAACGAAAGCTTAAAGAGAGGCTTTTATGGTGACATGCACTTTTTTTATATCGACTTGCATTTATTGAAAAAGTCGTTTATGGCGAAACGCTTTATGTTGAAATGCATTATGCTCAAATTTTTGCACTTTTCAGAGCTTTATGTCCCAATGCGTAATGCCGAAACGCATTGTGTGAACTACAGATTTTTTATGTTCAACTGCTTTAGGGTGAAATGCGTTATGTTGAACGGTGTTCTCCCGGGATTAGGACTAAGTAAGCCGTCGAGGTTGGCTGAGGTGCTGCTCTGCTGAAAGAAACGACAATCTGGCTTCTTCAAATTTAAGGTAAACAGGCTCTTTTTAAGGTAAACAGTTTTGTGAGGAGTTCGTATAAAGAGGAGGATGTTTTCAAAATATCTCATGAAATTTTCAAAGTCTCTTTTGAATATTTTTGTAATTAAGGAGAAATTTTTCAGAATGTTTTGTCCGTGGAAGGTCGTCATGCCTGTTTGATCGATGAGAACGGACGCCCCCCGCGATGGATAGAAGGAGAGAAGGGGAGGCGAAAAGAAGAGAGAAAAGAGGGCCCCGAGTATTATGCAAATAGGCGGGTCCACTCCGGAGCAATTATTCAAATATTGTCATTAATATGCCCCGGGCTTGGAGTCCGAGCGCTTTCCTCTCCACCCCCCACCCGGACGCCCAGAAACCCACTTTACGATGCTAATGCTCCTACTTGTCGTTACGACGAGCCAAAAACAACACCCCCAACACCCACGGAAACAAACAACTAAAATCCACCAAAACCCCCACTTAAGGCATCGATGATTTTTAATCTGTCTTTGACGTTATTTAAAGGTAGAAGGGGCGTTTGCCAGAGGTGTATTCAAACACATCCCTGTAACAACGTTGGAGCTGATCCAAGTACTCTAGGATTAATTGTCCTACGATAACAGGTTCCCTCCAGGACCTTATATCAAACCCGAGACCAACATTCGGTTTCAACGCCCCCGGCTGTCCATTTTTTTTTCGCCCCGTCTCTCCCACCCATAAAAGAAATATCGAGACCAGTGATTTACTGATAAAATAAAAAGTCGTACCCTCTGTAAATCTACTTGTAATTCAATGAAATAATGACATTCCTCGGTAAAAACCCTGAAATTAACCATAGGGAGTCTTCATTAAACGTTAAACTCGAAGAGATTAAAAAAAAGAAGGATTCTGCGTGTAGAACCTACTCGTAAAGCAACTTAAGTCAAAAGAAAGAGAAGAAGAAGGTTAGGGACGTTTTCTCCGATGTTTTGATGTAAAAACACACGTTTAAATGGGTGTTTGAGCGTTCACTACTCTCCTTAACAGGTTTAGGGCCGTTTTCTCCGATGTTTTGATGTAAAAACCAGTTTAAGGGGGTTTTTGAGCGTTCACTACTCTCAAACGGTTTAGGGCCGTTTTTCCGATGTTTTGATGTAAAAACCAGTTTTAAGGGTTTTTGAGCGTTCACTACTCTCTTAAACAGGTTTAGGGCCGTTTTCTCCGATGTTTTGACGTAAAAACACCCGTTTTAAGGGTTTTTGAGCGTTCACTACTCTCTTAAATAGGTAGGGCGTTTTCTCCGATGTTTTGATGTAAAAACACCCGTTTAAGGGGTTTTTGAGCGTTCACTACTCTCTTAAACAGGTTTAGGGCGTTTTCTCCGATGTTTTGATGTAAAAACCCAGTTTAAGGGGTTTTTGAGCGTTCACTACTCTCTTAACAGGTTTTTCCGATGTTTTGATGTAAAAAACCAGTTTCAAGGGTTTTTGAGCGTTCACTACTCTCTTAATCAGTTTTTTCCGATGTTTTGATGTAAAAACCAGTTTCAAGTGGTTTTTGAGCGTTCACTACTTCTTAACAGTTTTTTCCGATGTTTTGATGTAAAAACACCAGTTTCAAGTGGTTTTTGAGCGTTCACTACTCTCTTAACAGGTTTTTTTTCCGATGTTTTGATGTAAAAACACCAGTTTCAAGTGGTTTTTGAGCGTTCACTACTCTCTTAACAGGTTTTTTTTCCGATGTTTTGATGTAAAAACCAGTTTCAAGGGTTTTTGAGCGTTCACTACTCTCTTAATCAGTTTTTTCCGATGTTTTGATGTAAAAACACCAGTTTCAAGGGTTTTTGAGCGTTCACTACTCTTAACAGTTTTTTTCCGATGTTTTGATGTAAAAACACCAGTTTCAAGTGGTTTTTGAGCGTTCACTACTCTTAATCAGTTTTTTCCGATGTTTTGATGTAAAAAACCAGTTTCAAGTGGTTTTTGAGCGTTCACTACTCTTAACAGTTTTTTTTCCGATGTTTTGATGTAAAAACACCAGTTTCAAGTGGTTTTTGAGCGTTCACTACTCTCTTAAACAGGTTTAGGGCCGTTTTCTCCGATGTTTTGATGTAAAAACACCCGTTTCAAGGACCCATAAAAGAAATAGAGACCAGTGATTTACTGATAAAATAAAAAGTTCTGTAAATCTACAATTCAATGAAATAATGACATTCCTCGGTAAAATTCAACCCTGAAATTAACCACTAGGGAGTCTTCATTAAACGTTAAACTCGAAGAGATAAAAAAAGAAGGATTTCTGCGTGTAGAACCTACTCGTAAAGCAATCTTAAGTCGAAACCGGTTTATCACTTTCTCGCCTTCGCTCTGGGTTAAACTGATACAATCAAAGTCGTCCAAGGAAGGATCATTCCACGATTACACGTGTTATTTCCTCCGATCCGTAAAGTCCTTTCAGAAAAAAAATTTTAAAGTAGCCGCTTTGAAGTAGGAATGTCAATATAAAAGTGCTTTTGTGAGCATTTAGCGTTCATGTGGTAATGAGTCACATGTTCGTCTAAAACAATCACCCCATATTTCAATCCCCTCTCCGGGAGAACCGTCCCACCCGTCCCGCCAGCTTTAACCCCCTGAGCCGCCGTTTTCTTACATACATATTCAAGAGAGTCTCATTATTACAAATAGACGTCGAGGTAAAGCCTAAGGCGCTTTTAACCTCAGCCTTCCTCGGTCAAACGGTTCTTTTTTTTCCTCTGAAATAAAACACTATTATTTTTATTAAATTCATCAAAGAGAAGCCCTCCGAAATTTTAAATTATTTTTTTACATCAAAAGGTAAAAACGAACAGATATCCTTTTCTTCCGCATCATCTGACCTAGTAGTCAGATCCAAAAAAGAACAAAACATCCAATAATTGAAGAGGAAAAACGTACGAGCTAATCTTCAAGGGAAACCCTTCTTATATCCGGCTTTTCCGCAGTATCCAGAAAATCTCAATTTACCATATCATTTAGGATACCCGTTGACGAGTAGAAGCTACTTGTAGTCTCCACCCAAAATGGGGCTAAAACTCTTTTTTGAAGAAAAGCAAAATACCGTCCGGAAACACATGGCACACGAGAGTGGTTTCATAAAAAAGTTAAGTTTAAACCACCGTTAATTTAAATCGAAGAATTTGATGGTGTAGTTTAAAATGCGTTTGGATAAACAGGGTGCCCAACAGAACTAACTACGATTTTTCAAATGATAACCCCTATTTTTTATTTCAGATTCGTAATCTACGCAAAATTTCAAGTTGATTTGACTATCCATATGACCATTTTTGATAACTTTAAAAAAATGTCAAATTTTAGCGTTTTTTGCGCTAAAATGCAAATTTTAGCGTTTTTGCGCTAAAATCTGTGAAAATCGACCATAGAAACTCTTTTTTTTCCACTTTTGTACGAAGATTTCAACTTTCACAAATCTAGGAACGCGGTAGCGTTCCGCCCCGCCAAGCAACACCCAGTCCGAAGACGTCAGAAAACGGTACCTACCAAGTGTATGTTTACTGGACGTCACGATTTGCGTTTTTCAGGTCTGGATCTCGGCTCCCTGTGGACCGATCGACTTGAATTTGCTACAGATTTACTTTGATATGTATAGTAAACGCTGAAAATTTCAAGTCGATCGGTCCACAGGGAGCCGAGATATAAAGTCTGAAAACCCGGTTTTTCGCCTTTACCGTGTTCTTCTTCTTCTTCTTCTTCTTCTTCTTCTTCTTTCTATTCAGCTAGACAAGGCTACAGCCTCTCCTAGCCCACCGATTGACTTGAAATTTTGCACAGAGCTTCCTTTCAACTTGAGCCAGTGCCTTTTGAAAGATTTACCCCGAAATCTTAACTTAAAAAAAGTTAGGAACAAAAAACTGAAATTTTAGGGTAATTTTAGCCACTTTAACGGGTACACAGCCTGGAGACAAGACCATCGACTTGAAATTGTGCACAGAGCTTCCTTCTGAGTTTAGCAATGAGGACGAGTATAGTAATGAGGATGGATTTCGGAAATGGGTCATCCAGACCCCTCAGGGTCAATTTGACCAGTGATCATTGTCTGTGGCGAAGGCTGTACACCCGATTTACACCATAAGGTCGAATTTCGGAAATGGGTCTTCCAGACCCCTTGGGTCAATTTGACCAGTGATCATTTCTCGATCGTCAGTTAGTCTGAGGCGCCTTCTGTACATCCGATTTACACCAGAGGTCGGATTTCGGAAATGGGTCTTCCTGACCCCTTAAGGTAAATTCGACCCTAAAAAGAACGAAAGAACTGACGAAAAAAGAACGAAATAAAACATAAATTGGGTAATTTTGCCAGTTTAAACTACAAAAAGATATGATATCCCACAAAAAACACCCCGTGTAAAAAACACCCCGCCTCGCAAAATCCTTTTACCATCTGCCGGAAAAAGTTGTGATATCAACTTCCCCCTCAAATGAGCGAGAAGAGTCGATACGCCCCGAGTGGTAGGTACGATGATGTGAGAAGCATGATGCCCGTGCTCCCCGTTTTCAATGCTCCCTTGGCGGCATCGCGAAATGTTTGTTTACGGGACGTAGTTAAGACGTGCTGTGCGTTCTTCGGGAAAAATCGTACTAGTGATTAGTTAGGAACTCAGATAAGGATAACACAGTATTCTTAAGCGTTCCAGGACGTTCCAGGGCTTGATAAATAACGGCAATCACTGATACAAAGCATTTCGCGATGCCGCCAAGGGGAGCATTGAAAACGGAGCACGGGCATCATGCTCTCACATCATCGTACCTACCACTCGGGCGTATCGACTCTTCTCGCTCATTTGAGGGCGGGGAAGTTGATATCACAACTTTTTCCGGCAGATGTAAAAGGATTTTTGCGAGGCGGGGTGTTTTTTACACGGGTGTTTTTTGTGGGGATTCAAGCATCTTCGCATTCTGCATCACAAGATTTCGGCGTTTTTTTCAAGTTAGAATTTAAAAAAAAAATTTAGTAACAATACCACAATTTAAACTTTACAAAAATGTCAAATTTAAAAAAATGTCAAGATAATTTTTAAAAAATGACAAATTTTAGCGTTTTTTTTGCGCTAAAATGTCAATTTTTTTTTTTTTTGCGCTAAATCAGTGAAAATCGACCTTAGAAACTCATTTTTTTTCCACTTCTTTTTGTACGAAGATTCCAACTTTCACAAATTCAAGCATCTTCGCATTCTGCATCACAAGATTTCGGCGTTTTTTCAAGTTAGAATTTTAAAAATAAATTTAGTAAACAATACCACTTTAAAATTTAAAAAAATGTCAATTTAAAAAAAAATGTCAAGATATTTTAAAAAATGACAAATTTTAGCGTTTTTTTGCGCTAAAATGTCAAATTTTAGCGTTTTTTTTTTTTCAAGTTAGAATTTTAAAAATAAAATTTAGTAAACAATACCACTATTTAAAATTTAAAAAAATGTCAAATTAAAAAAAATGTCAAGATATTTTTAAAAACTGACAAATTTTAGCGTTTTTTGCGCTAAAATGTCAATTTTAGCGTTTTTTGCGCTAAATCAGTGAAAATCGACCATAGAACTTATTTTTTTCCACTTCTTTTTGTACGAAGATTCCAACTTTCACAAATTCAGCATCTTCGCATTCTGCATCACAAGATTTCGGCGTTTTTTTCCAGTTAAAATTAAAAAAAAAAATTTAGTAAACAACCACAATTTTGGAATGCCAAATTTTATAAGATAGCCAAAAATAGACCAATATTTAAGGAAAAGAATTCAAAATTGAGGTTAAAATGTAATAAAACGGATTGAATCAAACTTCTTCTTCCAGACTTAACTTAATACCTTTCAGGAATAACCTTAGTTATCTTTTTCAGGAAAAAGTGATTATTCTTTCAAAAAAAAAAGCGAAGTATTGTTGTTCTTTCTTTTTCGCGTGTTCAGCAAATTGAGGGAGGATTACTAATTTTTTTTTCATTCTCTCCCGCGTCCGGAAATTCCACCTTTTTATACGAATGGCGGAACAGGATGCGATAAAGACGCCGTAGAACGTCACTTCCGTTGAAGAAGAGCGATGGCTAACTTACATCGAGCTTTTTTTTAAAATGCGACTTTTTTATGATTCCATCCCCGGGAGGTCGCCCCAATTTCAGAAATCAAAACCTCATCTAAGAGTCCATTTCATGAATTATTCACCCGAAAACTCGAGGGCGTATCTAATACAATGCTAATACTCCCTAAATAATACGCCCCCCATCTATTGAAAGGAGGAAAAAAAAGAGCATTGAATATTTGTAAAATCAAAAACTTTATACAATTTTTTTTTTATACACCGAATAGAATTCGATGTGGTGTTAAACTGGTCGAGTAAACGATAGATCTAATGGATTTGAGCGGTATTAAATCGAATTGCTTTGCCGACCTTCGTAACTGGATATCTAAAAGTCCGATGACCGAATCAATGGCTATCGTTTTTACGATAAGCTATTAGTTATTTCAAAATTAAATAAACAGGGTTTCTAATAGGTAATTATTTTATAAACATTTAAATATTTCTTGTGATTATTTTAAAAATAGATTGTTGAAGACTCAGAGGAACAAAACTAAAATCGTTTTCGCTAAAGTTCCCGAGTTTTTAACATTCTGTAGAAACATCCGTTTCATCGGGTGTTTGAGGTTTAACACATTTTCACCGCGTTTTGGGTCGTTTCCCTCGAATTTGGGTGTAGAAACACCTTTGGGGTTTTTGAGCGTTCACTCTCTTAAACAGGTTTAGGGCCGTTTTCTCCGATGTTTTGATGTAAAAACACCCATTTCAAGTGGTTTTTGAGCGTTCACTACTCTTAAACAGGTTTAGGGCCGGTTTTCCGATGTTTTGATGTAAAAACACCCGTTTAAGGGGGTTTTTGAGCGTTCCCTACTCTTTAACAGGTTTAGGGCCGTTTTCCGATTTTTTGATGTATAAACACCATTTTAAGGGGTTTTTGAGCGTTCACTACTCTCCTTAAACAGGTTTAGGTCCGTTTTCTCCGATGTTTTGATGTAAAAACACCCGTTAAGGGTTTTTTGAGCGTTCACTACTCTTTAACAGGTTTAGGGCCGGTTTTCCGTTGTTTTGATGTAAAACACCCGTTTAAGGGTTTTTTGAGCGTTCACTACTCTCCTAAATAAGGTTTAGGTCCGTTTTCTCCGATGTTTTGATGTAAAAACGCCAGTTTCAAGGGGTTTTGAGCTTTCACTACTCTTTAACAGGTTTGAGGCAATTTTTTCCGATGTTTGATGTAAACACCCATTTCAAGGCGTTTTTTGAGCGTTCCCTACTCTTTAAACAGGTTTGAGGCAGTTTTCTCCGATGTTTTGATGTATAAACACCCATTTCAAGGCGTTTTTAGCGTTCACTACTCTCTTAAACAGGTTTAGAAACGTTTTTCTCCGATTTTGATGTAAAAACACCTGTTTAAGGGGTTTTTGTGCGTTCACTACTCTCTTAAACAGGTTTAGAGCCGTTTTCTCCGAAGTTTTGATGTACACCCGTTTAGGGGTTTTTGAGCGTTCACTCCTTTCATGATCACCTTTTTTGCCCATTTTTCACGGTTCTTCCTCGATTATTTCGTCCAAAAGACAGCCTTTTCCCACCTAAATCTAATAGAATTTTTTAGAGGAAGAAAAATCTTCTTGATAAAGATTTTATTTTGGACCTTCAATTTTTGTTCGCCAACTTCCGAATCTTCTTTTTTTTCTGTATTTTTAATTTTTTTGGCAAATAAACAATAAAGTTTAGTGAAAAGCGCTTCAGGAATCGATTATAGCATGACCTGAGGCTGTTAGCGAACTTTTTTCGGACTCGAAACTCCGAATGGAGAATAAAAAAAGGAAGGGGGAACGTTCAGGAATTAATAGGCATTCGGTTTTGCTTGGGACGCATTGCAAGCTATCATAACGTTGTGAGACTCCCGGATTTATTAAACTCAAACACGCAAAACTAGGAACCGGGAGGAGACAGTTTACATTATTGATTCACGACAGAATTATTTAAAAATTTCTGTGATCCGCGGTCACGTTTTTTTCCTTTTTTTTCGCAAAAATGAGAGGAAGGGAAAAAAAATTTAATTGAACAAAGGCCCCCTCTTGGTTAAGCTAGAGGGAGAATTAACAAGGGCTACCCTCAATTAAGCCTTTTCGCCCGGGACGCTAAAAATGGGCTCTCCGTTTGTTGTCGATGTTAAAGGCGAAACTCCGGAATACCTTCTCTCTAATGGGTTTATTAGATTACCTCTTAAAATTAATATTTTTTTTTTTAAATAATCCAAGATTTTTTTAAATTAATCCTTAAACATAAACATTTCCCACAGATTTCTTCACATAAAAAATGGACTTCCTAGTAGGCTTTCATCAAGTTTTTCCTAATTAGGACGTTTTTTTATATTAAACTCGCGGAATTTTCGAGTTTAATGAAGACTCGCTGAGAGTTTAATTTTGAATCGCTGTTGAGGCCTTGATAAGGGATGAGAGGAAACAAGGGCTTGGAACAAAAGGACTATTTACTTTTGAGCCCTTGTGTGTAATTAACTATCTAGTCCCTGGTTTTAAACCTTAGCTAATTGTACTCGTTTTTTTATTTCCAATCACGCTTTTCCCCTTCATATTATCAGAAAGATCAAAAATCTACCTAAAAACGTTGAGTTTTTAAAGTCAAAATTTCGCTTTTTTCGGTAAAAACTTTTTTTCTGAGATTCCAAGTCCTGTCAGACTTTCAGGACGAAAAATTAGGCGTTTTTCCTCCTTTTTCAGGCGGAAAAGTTGTATTTTTTAAACCTCACAACAGAAAAATTTGACATCTCTTTTGCCGGTTTTCTGGTGTAGAAACCCCCGTGAAACCAGGTGAACCGGTGTCAAAAACCTTTTTACTGGGTTTTAGGTCGTTTCCAGCTTTTCTGGTGTAGAAAACCTTAAACCCGGTGAACCGGTGTCAACAACCTTTTTACTGGGTTTTAGGTCGTTTCCAGCGCTTTTCTGGTGTAGAACACCAGTTAAACCGGTGAACCGGCGTCAAACATCTTTTTTACTGGGTTTAGGTCGTTTCCATCGCTTTTCTGGTGTAGAAACACCAGTTAAACCAGGTGAACGGGCGTTTGACGTCTCTTTTACCGGTTTTCTGGTGTAAAACCCCGTGAAACCAGTGAAACGGTGAACATCGCGTCAAACATCTTTTTACTGGGTTTTAGGTCGTTTCCATCGCTTTTCTGGTGTACAACACCAGTTAAACCAGTGAACGTTAAACATCTTTTTTATGGTTTTAGGTCGTTTCCATCGCTTTCTGGTGTAGAAACACCAGTTAAACCAGGTGAACCGGCGTAAAACATCTTTTTTACTGGGTTTTAGGTCGTTTCCATCGCTTTTCTGGTGTACAAACACCAGTTAAACCAGGTGAACGGCGTTGACATCTCTTTTACCGTTTTCTGGTGTAGACCAAAACCAGGTTCAAACCTTTTTACTGGGTTTTAGGTCGTTTCCATCGCTTTTCTGGTGTAAACACCAGTTAAACCAGGTGAACCGGCGTTAAACATCTTTTTTACTGGTTTTAGGTCGTTTCCATCGCTTTTCTGGTGTAAACACCAGTTAAACAGGTGAACGGCGTTAAACATCTTTTTTACTGGGTTTTAGGTCGTTTCCATCGCTTTTCTGGTGTACAAACACCAGTTAAACCTTGAAAGTTGAGCCTGCAGAATAAAAAGTGAACGTTTTATCCACATTTTATGGGTTTAACTAAAAGACACAAATTCGATAAAACCATTTGAATACTTAAAATTTTGTTTAATTTTGAAAATAATGACTCGATTATTAGAATAATAGCATTTTCTATTGTTATTCGTGACCGTGATGACTTCTCAGTGGCGCTTTTTAGCATTTATTGACCCCATTTCCACCCGGCATAAACGTCGCTTTAAATTAGAATCTCATTTAAACATCGATCTTCAAAACGAAGCAAAACGGTAATAGCGTTTCAAAAAACGTTTGAAATCCACCTAAAACCTATAAATCAACGGATAATTAAAACATTTTCACTTTATAAAAGGGGCGCTTTTCGCCGTTCTAAATTTCAAGATAAATATCGCGAAAGTCGATACTGAAAATAGAAAACGAAATAATTTAGATAGAGATAAGATTGAAGGAAAAGGATACGCGATAACAAATAGGACGTTTAATGGACGAATCAAATGCCAATTAAATCAATTACATAACAAACATATCTAGAAGATAAAATAAAAAGGGTTCAAAAATAAAAACCACAAATTTGTCGGCAAACTAAATAATTAGGGCCCTAAAGAACCGAAAACAAAGCCAATCAAACTTAAAAACTGTAAAATCTACCATGAAAAGTTAAAAACAATCATTGAACTCGAAAAGATGGCTCATACACGACAGAACAAAAAAGATCTTAACAAACAAAACTGTTTTTTTTGTTTATGAAACATGGATTTTATTTTATTGATACTTTTTTAAGTGATAAATTTATTTATTAATCATTTGCGGTGTTTAAAAGTAAATTGAGAGTAAAACGAAGATGAGAACAATGTTTTTTGTTTGAAACGTTTATTGAACGGTTAAAGGGTTGGGTGGAGTCGAATTTATGGTTTTGAAGTCATATAAAACGTTGAAAAAGTGGTGAGGAGGATAAAAATAAGAAGAAGTGTTTTTTGAGGTAAAAATAATAGAGGCTTACCCGTTGGATGCATCTCGCCCGACACTGCGCTACTCTGAGGCGATCCGATTTCTTCTTCGGTGATACCACTGTGTATAAACAGGACACAGACTAGAACTACAATTGCGGGCATTTCTTTATCGTAAGTCATTTTAAATTATTTTATGAAAAAAAAAATAAAAAAAAAAAATTATTTAAAACACAGAATATTAGTTCATGACGTTAGATGGGAAATAAAAAGCACAGGACACTATCACAAAAAATAAAAAATTTTATCGTATCCAGAAAAGCCGTGCCCGGAATGACCTTTGGCGGAGGTGCCGGGTAGGTCGGGTGTTTTCGGTTCGGTAGCCGGTTTGTGACTGAGAGTAAAGCGGGAGGGCGAAAGAGAGGCCCCAGTCCCCTCCAGTTTCGGGCTCGCTGTGAGGGCAAACGGGTTTCTGAAGCATCCCACCAGGTCGCAGCAGCTCTAACGCATGTCCGAGAAGATTTCGAGGCTTCTGGGTGGAAAGATGAACATTGACTACTCCTCGACGGTTTACTGGGGACGAAATTATGAATTCGCCAAAAAAATTTCCCTTTTTTAAAAAAAAAACCACACTGTATGGTCAAAAATGCAATTGGTGGCGCTGTTAGCTTAGTTCCTTTCGCTTAGTTCTTTTACTGGGTTTTAAGTCGTTTCCATCGCTTTTCTGGTGTAGAAACACCAGTTAAACCAGTGAACCGGCGTTAAACATCTTTTTTACTGGGTTTTAGGTCCTTTCCATCGTTTTTCTGGTGTACAAACACCAGTTACCAGGTGAACGGGCGTTTGACATCTCTTTTGCCGGTTTTCAGGTGAAGAAACCCCGTGAAACCAGGTGAACCGGTGTCAAAAACCTTTTTACTGGGTTTTAGGTCGTTTCCAGCGCTTTTCTGGTGTAAAACACCAGTTAAACCAGGTGAACCGGCGTTTGACATCTTTTTTGCCGTTTTCTGGTGTAGAAACCCCCGTGAAACCAGGTGAACCGCCGGCGTCAAACATCTTTTGGCGAACCGGCGTCAAACAACATTTTTACTGGGTTTTAGGTCGTTTCCATCGCTTTTCTGGTGTACAAACACCAGTTAAACCAGGGAACGGTGTATGACATCTCTTTTGCCGGTTTTCTGGTGTAGAAACCGCCGTGAAACCAGGTGAACCGGCGTCTAACATCTTTTGGCGAACCGGCGTCAAGCAACATTTTTACTGGGTTTTAGGTCGTTTCCATCGCTTTTCTGGTGTAGAAACACCAGTAAACCAGGTGAACCGGCGTTAAACATCTTTTTTACTGGTTTTAGGTCGTTTCCATCGCTTTTCTGGTGTAGAAACACCAGTTAAACCAGGTGAACCGGCGTTAAACATCTTTTTACTGGTTTTTAGGTCGTTTCCATAGCTTTTCTGGTGTAGAAACACCAGTTAAACCAGGTGAACCGGCGTTAAACATCTTTTTTACTTGGTTTTATGTCGTTTCCATCGCTTTCTGGTGTAGAAACACCAGTTAAACCAGGTGAACCGGCGTTAAACATCTTTTTTACTTAGTTTAGGTCGTTTCCTTCGCTTTCTGGTGTACAAACACCAGTTAACCAGGTGAACCGGCGTTAAACACCGCGTATGGTCAAAAATGCAATTGGTGGCGCTGTTAGCTTAGTTCCTTTCGCTTAGTCTTTTACTGGGTTTAAGTCGTTTCCATCGCTTTTCTGGTGTAGAAACACCAGTTAAACCAGGTGAACCGGCGTTAAACATCTTTTTTACTGGGTTTTAGGTCGTTTCCATCGCTTTTCTGGTGTAGAAACACCAGTTAAACCAGGTGAACCGGCGTTAAACATCTTTTTTACTTGGTTTATGTCGTTTCCATCGCTTTTCTGGTGTAAAACACCAGTTAAACCAGGTGAACCGGCGTTAAACATCTTTTTTACTGGGTTTTAAGTCGTTCCATCGCTTTTCTGGTGTAGAAACACGGTGAAAGAAAAAATTTTTTCAATTATCGTGGGCATGATTTTCTTTGAACTGTCACCTGTATAAACCCTAAAATAAGTGAGAAAACATCAAGATGACTCTGCATCATTGTCCCCACTACGTTTTTACCTGCGAGGTCTTCATAAAAGGGCGACCTTTATTCCATTCATCTTCGGCCTCCATAAGGACGTCATTTTTCAAGCGGGTCCGGGAAGAAAAGTTTCTCCGTCAGAGACCTCCGAGAAAACTGTTTGTAGAGAATTAGCTCCAAATGAAAGGGCACCCGGGAAGAAAATTTTTTTTTCTTTCGTCTCTCAATGGTCTTTTGCACCGCGTTCAACGTAAAGACCCTTTTTTTTTCTTCTTTTTCTTGAATGAAAATTACGGACAAAAGAGGTCCGGAGTCCATTGAGCGCCTTTTCAGGGCCGTAACTAAACAACTTTTACGACCCGACGTTTAGCGGAATATACGATTCCGGACCCCCCCTTCCACTACTTTTTTCTGAGGACTCGTCTTTCTCAATTGGGAAGCCTTCAAAAGAATTTTTACAGGGGAACCGGTTCGAATTTGCGATCGCCCTCGTTTTCAACTGACAAATCGTCCGAAGACAAACTGACATATTTAAAATCTCAATAAATAAACGTCGGGGAAACTCGTCAAACCTAAAAGGGGTCCTTTGAAGTAAAAGGACAGACCCCTTCGAAATTTTAACGACTTCTTCTTCTTCAATTTATTTTCCCCCCTTTTTTTATTCATAACATCTTATTAGCTAAACGCTGATAAGTAGACAAAGAAGAACGAAAAAGTAAAGGAAAACACAGTCAACGACTTCCGCTAAATGAAGGAGAGAGGAAAGAATTTTTGACCAAAATGTGGTGCCATCATTACCTTCATCTTCTGTAATTTTTCGGCGTTTCCTCACCTTTAGGAACGAGAAACCAACATAAAACGGAATTTTTGAACGAGTTTCTAAGTATTAAGCAGAAAATTAATGTTTCAACAAATCGGCATTTTCACACTTTTGAAAGAATTTTTGACCAAAATGTGGTGCCATCAGTACCATCATCTTCTGAAGTTTTTAGGCGTTTTCCTCACCTTTTGGGAACGAGAAACCAACATAAACGGAGTTTTTGAACGAGTTTCTAGGTATTTTAAGCAGAAAAATTATTGTTTCACCAAATCGGCAATTTACACACTTTTTTCTTAATAATTACCATTTTCACCGGTTTTTTTTGGGCGGTTCCCTAGGTTTTTCTGCGAAATAACGGTCTTTCTCTAAATTTTTAACCAGTAAAACATTTAAGATAAAATGTAATTTAAAAACTTTCTGCTTAAAAAAAAATGATTTCGGAATTTGTTGTCAAATAAAAAGAAGAAAAAAAAAATTCTGGAGTTGTAAACTCCCAAATTTAATTAAAAGCATTTTGCTCGGTTGGAAGTCGACAATCGTTTAGCGAGAATTGTTTTATAAAAAATGAAGGTTGGAATTTTTAGAAGCAATTATGAAGACTGAAGATAGCGGGGATTCTGAGATGGAATCCGAGACCCTCGGAGTCTCTTTTCGGGTGTACGTACAAAGGGACAGCATCTTTTTTGGTCCTAATTCCATCCCCCCTACTCGTTGTATTAGATCCGAAAAATTTTTTTTCTCTCCCTCCACGTTCCACAACGTTGGCATTAAACCTTCAGATTAGGATCCCAATTTTCTGCTCGGTTACGAGCCGAAAGAAAAGCCTCAAGATTGCTCATCGAGAGTTAAATTCGTCCCACACCTTCCTAATTGGAAAAAGTCAGAATTTCACAACCGTCGCCTCCATCTGCAGGTATCTTTTTTTTTTGTACTTGTATACACACCTGGAGGCATAAATCACACGCGGATAAAGGAGACCAATATGTCCCTAATTTCACACAAATAACCTTCAAAATTCGGACAATCGGAATCTCCCCCTTTTCTAAGGGAGGATACGCAGGAGTGAACTAAACCCCAGGTAGGGGTCTTTTTCTTCCCTCCGCATTTCAAAGACCGGAATTGGTAAACAGAAAGGTATATTCTGTAACAATCTCCGTCTTAATTTTTTTTCTTCAAAAGGTGCATATTCAAAAAATATGCGAATAGTGAAAAGGTTTCTTTGAAATCTCGCACCGGTAGGTTTATTTCTTTAACCCTATAATATTATGCAGGGCTAATTAGAAGAGTTATTTTTTTGAATCGGGTTGACATAAGTGTGGGGAGGGAAAACATGTCTGTGCATAGGGACGCTTCAAAACCGCTAATTAAGACGAATACGAGAAACGCTTCCGTCGAGGCATTGATTAGCTCAGAATTAATTAGAAAACGAGGGTAGAAACTTGATACGCCACGAAAAACAACCCTAGTAGGCGTTCAGCTTAAAATTTCCTTAAAGGAAGAATCTTTTCATGGGAAAGGACTATGAGCCGATAAAAAATCCTATTGAGCTACAGTGAAGAATATAAGGAGAGTTTAGTAAGAGAATGTTAAGTTTCGAGCTAATGGAAAGACTTATCTCCAGAGTCCGTTTGACCACTTACTTTTACAGAAGTAATCCTGAAGAAAAGTATCGGATCACCTCGTTTTCTCCCCACCACTTCTCGACCATTCGAATCTGTTAATTAGGTAGGATTTCGGTGGCGTTCTAACTGATTAAGACTTAACGGCCCGAGTTCTCGAATTCCTCAAGCAGTTATGTAATTGTTTTTAATGCGAGCTAATGCAATCCGAATTCCTTTTGTTTAACGCTTTTTTAATGATTAATCGCCGCTTTTTTACAGAAGCTGCAACTTAATTAGCATCTCGATTGCACTCGTCAAACTTGATTATTAACCTTAAGATTAATCATCTCATTATTTGTTCTTGGGTAGTCTCCGAATAGAGAAGGGTGCAGAAGTCATTAGGCACCAAGAACAAAGACCCCTGTTTACAAAGTTTGTCTTTAATGACATTTGCGAATTGCTTCAGTCTTTGTTACGGGGAGGGAAGAAAGTTTTCCTGGTCGGTTATAAACCATTAAATTCAGCCTCCACGCGCTTTTTCGGACCCGTGAATACCTTTCGCGAGACACGGAATAAATTAAGTGTCAGCCCTGTCGATCCTCTTTCGATTCCGCGTTAACCCGACCGTCTCCTCATCCCACCGAAAACCCTCTTTTACCCCTTCGCTAAGAATTCCAATAAACCCTTTCCATTAAATCCAAAGCAACATTGTCTTGTACGAAAGGGGGGGTCGAAGGGATTAAACCGCCGGCACCAATTAAACGCCCTTTGACGTCCCCATACGGTCGAGTACACGGCACAAGCCTTCTTCCAATTTCCAAGCAATAAGCGCAAAGTAATTTCCTCATATTTTAGTTGCCAACTTTAGTACTCCAAATAGGTTCCGACCACATCAAAGAACCGTAAATTAAGACGCCAAACGTGTATAAATAGGTAACCAGTATAAATAGCCTGTTTATTACGCCAGAGTATCTCCATTTTATCACTTACTAAAAATTTCAAAATTGAAAATAACTAGTAGATATGAAAGAAATTAGATAGTTTAAATAAACGTTTTATGGATATCACATTTGAATTTAGGCGCTACCGTCCGAGACGCTCTGACGTCATTTGATTTCGTGACCAAATTTAGAACTAAATTTTAACTTCCTTAAAGAAGTTATTCTGATACCCTCCACGTCGGGTTTTTGGGACCCGTCAGGTAAATTCAAATATGGATCTACACCGATCTCAACATTGTCTGTGGTTCCGGCCGGCCGTAGAATTTTTTTTTCCGGAACACTTTACGGCCACAGTTTTCATCCGATTTTCACCAAATTTTCACATAATTTTCTTTAGCCGGTGAAGAAGAATGTGACGAGGGCGATTTTTGAATTTCGAAAAAATGGCGGAGATATGTCTGTTTGAATTTTTAAAAATTTGCTGCGGCCGAACAGTTAATCCGATTTTCACCAAATTTTCACCAATTACTCCTTATATTTATTGAGAATTTTTGGTGTAAAAAATTGCCACTTTTTAATTATTAATTTTTTTTAGTAGGGAGAAATTTCATACTTCTACCCATTACGAGAGGCACATCCCTAGGCCAAAGACCCCATTATTTCTATATTGACACTTAAACAAATTTTTGAAAAATAGAACTTAAAATATTTTTCAAAAAAAAAAAGAAAAAAAAATGGAACTCGGAAAATTAAAAAAAAAAAACTAGGAAAATTGTCGATAAGAAATAAATGTTCCCCCTTCCTTAGTCTTCCCCTCCTTTTTATTTTCCCTCCCTTTGTTATACTTTCGTTACCTTATACTTCCCCCTCCGTTATACTTCCCCCTCTGCTATACTTCCCCTCCGTTTTACGTCCCCTCCGTTTTACGTCCCCTCCGTATACTTCCCCCTCCTATGTCTTCCCCTTCCATATACTTCCCCATCCTATATTGTTATGTACTTATCTTTAAGGAAGTTTTCGTTGGAAGCTATTCCAACCAGTATTTATTTATCGCAGTAGGAAGTTTCATACGTATCAGCAGTTGGTAAAATCATAGGAGTTGCTTCCCCCACCGTTTCTAGCTCTAATAGTATGAAAAACCCATAAAATAATGATGTCATGAATGGCATAAGTTTGCTGCTCAATTGAGGACTACATATTGGGACATTAGCGCTCCTCCAATCAACTTATGCTGATTCATGATTAGTTTTGTAACTAGAACTTGAAGTTCTGATCACCTATTACTGTAATACCAAGTCCACTGTCAAATGTCTGTGGGAACATAATGAAAAAAAAGCATCTGGTCTGCAGAAAAAAAGGAAAATAACCAGATTTTTTAAAAGGGTTGACAAGCAGATGTAACCACAAAGCTTATTGTAAAGATTGAATATGACCGCTCCCTTGTTGGGTAATTACAGCGTGCGTAGACTAATTGGGCGGATCTCGGGTTTTTTAAAACCATGTGCACCGGCTGCACCGCAGGGTTTTATGTTACACCCATTGTTGGAAGAGGGTTCGGAAAAAGAAAAAAACTAGTCAGAAAACTGTTAGTGTTTGACCTAGTCCCGATAATAGCATAAATCATCCCCCTCCCACAGATAGCGTCGCACGTGAGCCCCATACTGCGCGATTCCTAAAGAGTTTGAACTAAACCAATTTTTTCTGTGTGCAATTCGATCAAAGTAGGGCAAACTAGGAAGAATAGAGGGAAAAAACGTGTTCTTTTTAAAACATTCGGATGAATAACTGAAAAACATGAACCAAATGACGTTGTGGTTTGAATTGTGTGATATGGATACAATTAAATAAATATTTAATATCAGCCTCCAAACAACACGCAACTTTAAAAATAAAGTTTAACTAAAAATATTTGACCACATACACCAGCGGTGATGAAGTTTCGACGTCTGAAACTGGGCTCATATTGACTTTTTTTTTTTTTACTGACAAAAGTAGAAAACGTCAAAAATCCTGTAAAAAGGGTTTTCCTCTTCCAAAAACTGGAAAAATTCTTTACATTCGGGTTTCTATTGGCCGAAAATCGAGGAAAAAGAGACAAAACGCAAAACGATTGAATTCGCTTTCAATTTATTTCCGAGTATACATATCTCTGTTACCAGTGGTCATTTCTACATGATATTTTCAGGGCTTCCTTTTATCTTATTAGAGACCGCTGACCATTAAGTGATGTTTATCTACCAATATGACGATTTAAAACGAATACAAACGACTTTTTAGCTGTCGATCCAACGAATGCTTAGCTGACCATATAACCACAGTTTCGCTGACGAATAATGACTGTTTATCTACCAATATGACGATAAAAACGGAGATAAAACGAATGCTCAGCTGTCGATCCAACGAATGCTCAGCTGACCATATTACCACTGTTTAGCTGACGATTAGTGACTGTTTATCTACCAATATGACGATTCAAAACGAAGATAAAACGACTTTTTAGCTGTCGATCCAACGAATGCTTAGCTGACCATATACCACAGTTTCGCTGACGATTAAGTGACTGTTATCTACAATATGACGATAAAAAACGGAGATAAAACGAATTTTTAGCTGTCGATCCACGAATGCTTAGCTGACCATATTACCACTGTTTAGCTGACGATTAAGTGAATGTTTATCTACCAATATGACGATTTAAAACGAGATAAAACGACTTTTTAGCTGTCGATCCAACGAATGCTCAGCTGACCATATTACCACTGTTTAGCTGACGATTAAGTGACTGTTTATCTACCAATATGAAGATTCAAAACGAAGATAAAACGATTTTTTAGCTGTCGATCCAACGAATGCTCAGCTGACCATATTACCACTGTTTAGCTGACGATTAAGTGACTGTTTATCTACCAATATGACGATTCAAAACGAAGATAAACGACTTTATAGCTGTCGATCCACGAATGCTAGCTGACCATATACCACGTTTAGCTGACGATTAAGTGACTGTTTATCTACCAATATGACGATTTAAAACGAAGATAAAACGACTTTTTAGCTGTCGATCCAACGAATATTCAGCTGACCATATACCACTGTTTAGCTGACGATAAGTGACTGTTTATCTACCAATATGACGATTTAAAACGAAGATAAAACGACTTTTTAGCTGTCGATCCAACGAATGATCAGCTGACCATATAACCACCGTTTAGCTGACGATTAAGTGACTGTTTATCTACCAATATGACGATTTAAAACGAAGATAAAACGACTTTTTAGCTGTCGATCCAACGAATGCTTAGCTGACCATATAACCACCGTTTAGCTGAGGTTTGATTTCCTAAAAAATAATACCATTATTAAAATTTTAACTCCCTTTTCTTTAAAAAAATCGATTGTGAGCATTTGTCGATGTTCACACAGGCATTACACGAGGATTAGATCCTAACATACTTTCCCACTTTTCTCTACTAATCCTATAAAAGTTTTATGCGTTTTAAAAAAGGGGATTCTATTAGCAAATATTTAAAAATATATAATTTTAGGTCCTGAGAAATCCTTTTTGCTCCAATAGTCGACAATAAAGCTAAAAAGCCTCTCCGATTTTGAGATAGAGGCAAAAGGTTCAATCGCTTCGGGGGGGAAGTTAAAATATACAGACGAGTGAATAACATACATCGCTGATTGTATTTTCCACGAGTGTGTTTTTCCACGTTTCTGCTTCATAAAAAATTTAAACGAGTTTTAAAAAGGTTTTTCTATTTTTTTCCCCAGTGCCTTTGATGTGATTGGCACATGTACGATAAGCAAACTCATGAATTTAAAAAAAATTATTTTTTTAGTTTTTATTATTTCAATATTCATAAATGATTATAATCATATGATTTATTATGATTATAATCATAAATGCTATCAAAACTAGAGGGTCCCCAAAATTCTACCTTATCCCTCTTAATCACCCATATTTAAACGTTCCTCTTAGAGCCGGAGCTTTCAAGAGGATGCACCATACGAAGACACTTCGTTGTTCTCTCTTCTCACAAATCTTAAAATAATTTTCCCCAAATATTTACGATAAAAAGGGTAGTTAGAACGCCCTAATGTAGGAATATATTTAGAAAATTTGATTAAAATAATTTTTTTTTCCTCTTCATTCTTCAGGTTGTAAAATTCGTTAAGTTTGTCGGACAAAAGAGGCGCTTTAAAAAGTCCGGAAAACGGCGAAGCATAAATAAACCGTCAGCGCACCCTATTCTTGATAACGATCATAATTAAGACTACAGTATTCCAACTCGCCAAGTTTTAAACATCCTAAAACCCGTCGGTGTTTTTCAGAAGGTCGTAAAATAGGAACCAAGTTTTTCCCTCCCTTCCCCGGGCGAATACCCAATTAGTTAAGTTGGAGTGCAAATCAGGGTAGTTTGTGGCTTTTCATAACCAAGGGGAAAGGTTGTAAAACTTTATTTCTCCTCTTAGGGCCGTTTTTTCCCTTAACTTTCGGGTGCGTTTTAAAACGTTTTATATAAGAGAAAGGTGATAAACCCTCCTTGTGACAAACAGCCCCGAGATGGGAGACAGAAGGCTATAAATCGTAAAAGGTTAGCGGGTGCGGGGTCGAAGCGGGGAGGAGACTCTTGTGAATATGGATGTAAGGTAGCCGAGATGAAATCGAAGGTAGGAAACGCTTTGAGAGAAAAAGGGCTTTTTGGCTGGGATTTACAGCGGAAAGCCCAATATGCCTTTTGCGATCCAGTCTATCTTCCCTCTCTTTTTTTTTTCACCTAAGGCTCTTTTCTCGCTTTAATCCAAACCTAACCGAAAAAAGGATTCAATATTCACGATTTATAGACCCGTAAAAAAATTAAGGTGAAACTCATTGACCACTGGTAGTTTGAGTCGCAATATGAGAATATTCAGGCCAAAACGCCCATTTCCACCCTCGGGGTTTTTGGGGAAAGGTCTTCCAGACGCCGGAGGGTCAAACGAATATTGATCTTTACCGATCTCAACTTTGTCTGTGGTGCCGGCCGGCCGTAGATTTTTTTCCGGAACACTTTACGGCCAATTTTTCAACCGTTTGTCACCAGATTTTCACCAAATTTTCTTTGTGAAGAACAAGAAAGATTTTGTTCACCCCTGTTCGGTGTGGCCTGGCTGGGCGAAGATTCTCATTTTATCTACCTTCATATTTAAAATTTTTCGATATCAGGGATGAAAAACTATTGTGTTACTTACAGGAAGTTCCGTCGGGGGCAGACTGGCCCTTTTTTTAGCTGGGAGATTTGAGCTGTTCACCCCTGTTTCGTGTTGCCTGGTTGGGCGAAGATTCTCATTTTTCTACCTTCATATTTAAAATTGTATTTTCGATATCAGGGATGAAAAACTATTACGTTGCTCTATTTTCAGGAAGTTTCCCTCGGGCGAGCTCCCGTATTTCTTTGAAGAGCCGTAAACGGTTGAAGTTAAAATTTTTTCGCCATTACATTTTCAAAGAATCCTTTCATCTTTCCAACGGTGACTGTAAAGTTTAAAATGTGAAGGTGGATTGAAGGCGAATTTAGGGTGAGCCTTTCATTTGTTGAGCAGTGTATATTATGAAATTAAGGCTTAAAATAGTATAAAGCGGATCGGTATGTTATATAGGCGGTGGGGTACAGAGAGGCCCCTAATCCATCATTGGGGATGCATCAGGAGAGTTATCGGAGGCGAATCATTACGTGAGTGAGCGGGCACATTCGTCCCGCCTACTGTTTCACCCTTCATCCATAGAGGATCAATTCACTCCACTTAATATTGAAACCCTTTGAACCAAAAATTTCCTCCGACCGTTTTAAAACCGAGGACATTAAAATCTCGAAACCCCTTGCATAATTAGATGTTGAGTTTACATTCACCGAAGCGCCACGATATGTCAACTCCAAGGACGAGATTCCTATCTCGAAGCTTCCAATCTACTTGATAAGGTACGAGTCGTGCCAAACGCAAACACAATGGGAGACTTCTCGTGGGGTAATTACGTTTTAAACGGCTTTTTCTCCCGCCTTTTAAAAGTCAGACGTTTCCGCGAGGTCGCTTTTCGTCCCATATCAATTGCCTTACTTAAAGAGTAAATCTGCTGACCCCATAGACTTACAACAGCAGGAAACCCCTGAGAACACTATTTTTCACCCTTTTTTTTTTTGGCAAAGCTAAATTTAGACGTTTACAAGGGAATAATATAAGAGGCTTTCCGACAATTTTTTATCTTAAAAGGCAAAAAGTCAACAAAGAAAAAAAACTTTTTCGTCATTAGGTAGTCAAACTGACTACAATAAAACAAAA